>JAKCPI010028400.1:0-58411 GCA_023213315.1 Euborellia annulipes | reverse complement strand
GAGACCACCCGTGGTAAGAAGCAGGGTGTCTACAATATCCGATTATTAAAACGATTCTACCCTCGCCCAGAGCAGTAACCTCAAAGAAGGTTACAAACCACACGCTAATTCAGTGTGGGGGCTTGCTCTAATGAATTCTATTTTCTTCTTTTTCCCCCTCTCTTTTTTTAAAAAAAATCCCACTATTTTTTCATTATTTGTAAAATTTGTAAATAATTTTGTTTATTTTATATTTTTTATTCTCTTATACTATAGAGGTAATTCAATAGTCTGTCTGTCTCTTAATAAATTTTGTTAAAATTTAACTAAGTCCTTTTTTTGTTTAAAATTAGGAAATTCTAAAAATTTTCTTTCTATAAAGAAAAATCTTTAATATAATTAAGATTTAAAAAGTCAGTCAGTCTCTTTCTAAAGAAAAATAAAATTCGAATAAATATTTCTTTGTCTGTCAAATTGATGAATTGTGTTATAATTTCATCAAGTCCTTTTTTTATATGTAAAATTGAAATTCTAAAAAAAAAATTCATTCTATTAAGAAAAATCCTTAATATAATTAAGATTTCAAAAGTCCGTATTTTTCTTCCTAAAGGAAAATACATTTCAAGTAATTATCTCTTTATCCTTCAAAAATAATTTTTTTAAAGTTTTCTTAGTTGGAAAATCTAAAATAATATTATAATCTTCACTATAATATTTTGAAATTCTATAAAGTCTTGGATAATTCCAAAAATTTCAATATAATAATGAATCTAATCCTTATCAGTAATAGATAATTTTCATTAATTAGTCATAAAGAGATAAGCCTAATCCTTGAATAATTAAAGTTTCAAGTTAAAAGAACAATTGAATTGGTTCTAATGTAAATTTATAATTAGTTAATTTCATTTTACTTACAAATAATTATAATTGTATTTTGTTGACAATCTGTCAGTCTGTCCACAAAAATTGAATTATCTCATGTTATCCATTATTGCTAATAATTTCAAGTAAATTGCATAGGAATTATTAAGCCTATATTTTTTTGATAAATATTCTTCCGAACATAAGTTTTTTTTGGAAAATAGTTAATTTCCAACCAGGTGTGTTAATGCACCAGAAAATCCCTAAATTGAATATTGGTTTCTAGAATCGTATAGGATTTCTCTCTGAAAAAGTAATCTCTATCTTGTCTGGTTCGTGCTCGTGCCCTCCGTTCACAGATGTCTGTTCGAGGTCATGTTTATTTGGTCGGTCTTTGTATCCTGGTTTATCTAAAAATGTTTTCCGCTCATTTTCTAACTCACGTTAAACCTGGGTAATTTTCCAATGGAGAATAATTCTTAATCTATTCTATGCTTGGTATGGGTGCTGTTTATTCAAACTGGTCACGGTCTACCGACGACAAAACTTAGCCAGTCCAGTGTGGGTATTCTGCAAGCAAATTCGCAGGCTAATTGGCCATCCGACGGGGTTGTAGCCTTGAGTAGCTTGAATGCGAGCGGGCAAGCTCCCATTGGGTTGAATAAGAGTATAGATAATGTTCCGTAGCTTATCGAAAATGTTTTCATTTCTAAATTTACTTAGTTAATTATCTATTTTCAAAGCGAAATTATTTGATTTCTGAGAAAGAATATCAAACGATATAAAAAAAAAAAAAAAAAGAAAAATATTTGGTCAGTTGCTATGGGGACCACTAGTATATTTTATACTAGTAAAATTTTTTATTTACATCGAAGTTCACTATATCCAAAGGTACCATAATATTGTTCCGTAGTAAGGCTGTGTGAACTACTGAACAGAAGTATTTACTGTTAGTAAACAAACCAAAGGTGTGTTAATCGAATGATTAGGTTCATTCATTTGTTTTATATGAAGAATGCCCATCTAATTTTTTGTTGGACAATTCTTTAATAAAGTCTGAATTCCATTATCTAAAAATAAAGGGTCGAATCCCGTTGGGGACATTTTTTTATTTGTTTAATTGTTTACAATTGAAATTTAAAACAAGAATGGTTAGATATCCGCCGTTAGCCAATTATTCTATTAGTAATCAATATTAAATTTCTATAGTTCATTTTTTTATGGATGTTCAAATATTTCAAAACATTTAGTTTTGATTGAGGAAATCTCCTTAACAAGAATTTATTTGAGAATTCTTCTTGCATTGTTTTGTAATTACGAATTATTTTATAATTAAATGATCCAATGCGTCCCCCTTAAATACATTATTCTATTAATAACAAATGCAATCTACAACAGCCTAGTCTAGCTATTTTTCGTGAATTTCCGAGTATATAGGAGCATTTGTGATAGTAAATAACTTCCCGCTCATTATTCTATGTTTATATAGGCAGTTTTGGTATATTCCCAAACAAGTCCAATTTGTTTATTGAATGCATAACAAGTAAAGATCAGCATAGTTGCCTTCCAAGCAGTTGGTACGGGTTCATATCCCGCCAAAATGAGATGCATTTGTCAACAAACATTCTTGCAATCCTTTTTCTATAGTCAGTCTATTTTATTGAAAGTCTCTTTCAAAAATCTTTTTGTATAACTACATTTAGACATTAGTTCCAAAGGAACAAGTAAACTAAGGGTTAATAGTCATATCAAATAATTTAAATCCTGTGGCCTGTTAACTGTGAATAAAAGATCTGTGTTGGGAAGTGAAATGTTTTGCAGCCTCACGAAGGTTCTCTAAACTTTATAAGGCTCTATAATCTGAGAGCCATGGTTGTGTTGTTTATTATTTTTGATCAATCAAAGAATTCAAGGACGGATGGTCGCTATTAAATGCGCGTATTTTAATTCTTTAATTTAATGATTATTTTGATTAAATATTTTTACATTAATTTTTCACTAATTTTTTTATAATTTTTATTTTATTAATCGCAAAAAGAAAGAGCAAAAGTGAGATAATGTGTTGAGGTTGCTGGTTATTGGCGGGTTGATGTTGTGGAAGCGAGCAGTCTAAATTCTGCCATGCTTGAATGGTTTAATATTGTAAGTTGAGTATAATTGTTTTTTTATAAATATTTAATTTTTTTGTTTTCAGTCAAGGTCATTAATGGTCCAGTTTAAAGAATGTAGAGCACTGTTGAGTGTTCATCCTGCGTGATTTTTGGAGTGGAACTGGAATTTGAAGCCAGTTTAAAAGGACGTTCCGCTATGGTCGTGGGTCATTGGCGTGTATGTGGGACCGGAGATTCGTTGTTGTCAATTCCCCCCCCCCTTTTTTTGCTGTGTGGAAGATGGAGAAAAGAGGCCTAAGAGCCTAGTTATTCGCGGCTAAGTCCGCAGGGCATAGACCCTATTGAGTGTAGTGAAGAAGGCCTAAGAGCCTAGTTATTGGCGGCTAAGTCCGCAGGGCATAGACCCTATTGAGGAATGAGCTGACTGCAATCCCACCGGGACGAGTTCTGGAGAAATGGGAGGCGGGCCATTCACTCTGAGCAGTGGAGGAGGCTTTAAAGCCTTGTAAATTATATTAAATTTTGTGCCCAATTGGAGGCGTTGTGGTTGGCCACCCCGACAGCTGTATCCAGCTGTCTAGCATCCACTCTGGTTCTGATTTGGCAGCGGCTCGTTTTGAGGACATGCTAGTGTCCGCCCTGTAGGCTTCAGAGACCACAGGGTAGGGCTGTGCGCTCTTAACAGCCATCCCGAATTCCCTTTTTGTTTGACAATGAATCTTTGCTCCCACGTCTTGGCCGTGGCGGGCGCTCGTTGTGGTGCGTCTGGCCCATACTGGTGGATCTGGAAAGTTCCGTTCCGATTTGAAACCAGTCATGTCCATTCAACACCTATACATTCATTGTTTTTTTATTTTTATTTTAACGTAGCTTCAGTACAGTAGATTTTCTTATGTGTCAATATTATTCCATGAAAGGAGGCATTTGAATGCTGTCTGAAGGCTGACTAAAGCATTAAAATTGTCGCTACTTAATTCTGTGAGTGGCTCCAGTTTTAATGTTTCCGGCCGGGGGGATGTAATGAAATAAGCACCCCTTGGCCCTTATATTCATAATCGGCATATAGCTTGCCAGGTTTGTTTTATTGTTTCATTTAGTAGGTGCAGTTGGCAGCCTGTCATTGCTCCCCGCCCCGTTGCTATCATGAGTTGCGCGTGGAAGGCTATCTCGACTGGCGGAGTCAGTCAGCCCGGAGACAGGCCAGCGGACACAAACTCTATGACTCAGCTGATGCACGCTGTCCACCATTATTGTTCACTTGCTTTGTTAATTATAATTATATTAAATTCAGTCACTTTACACACACATAGTTCAACTTGTTTCAATCGCTGTATTCATTGTCTTTCTTTACTTATATATATTATTATTCTATTAATACACATTGTAACAAATGCTTATTCTTCTTTACATAAATTAAAATCTTTTCTATCTAAAACTTCTATCTTTTAATTCCAGAGTGCTAAATATACCATTACACAATAAAATCCTAAATTGGGCCTCACCCAGATTTAACATAGGCAGGTTAAATCATTACACAACCAACAACAATTGATCGATTTGAACAGTTCGCTGCTCAAAAAACGATCAGTATATCAAAAAAGACAACATCCTCATGTCATTTTTCTCCATGACAATGCTCCATCATATACGGAATATCCGTTTCGCGTGACGTTGGATGCACTCAGCTGGGAAGTTCAACCCCGATGCGGCTTACTCACCAGATTTAAATTAGGTTGGAGTTGTTGGTGTTTCACAAGGAGAAAAAATTAAAATACAAAGATTTTTTTAAGTTTACTCTATATATTTCGAGCCCTTAACTCATCGTGAGGAGAATATTGACTGAAGATTTGGTATAGGGCTTATCAGCGGGAGGGTTCATGATAAGGTCTCCCACCTCTCTTGGTAGAACTTCAAGGTTGACTGTGAGGTTGAGACATTTTGTCCTCTTTGTTGTGATATGGTTGAGGTCGAATTGGGTTTCGAGTTGTTCGAGCCAGGCTTCGGGATGGTCTCGGGAAAACCATGTTGACATACTCACGGGTCGGAGATCGTCGAAGTTTGCGATTTCATCCTTGCGTAATGTAAGCGTAACGGCAAGGGAGGAACGTCGGGGTCACCACTGTGGACTGGTTAGTTGTTGGTGACCCCGACGAAAATGATGAACAGAATTTATTTAATATGATGGACAGTTATTTGTGAGTTAGTGTAAGTATGAAAGAATGATCAAAAAATGGGATGGTGTAAAGTGGGAGAGCCGAATGAACAGGTGAACCGAACAAAGGCCTAAGCTGAGAATAAAGAAATTATATTTATACTAGGAAGGTGCCGAAAATTATGTATGTACCGTAAAGGGAGCAGTAAATAATACAGTGATGTGCAGGTGATAGTGAAAATTTTTATTTTTATTTTTATGTTATTTTAAATTCAAAATTAAATATCATTGATTTTTTCTCCTTGTGAAACACCACCAACTCCAACCTAATTTAATTTTAACAATGTTTCACTATAAACCAACACCGCGTTCCCTAAATTTACTCACCAGACTTTGCTCTTTCCGATTACCACTGGTTTGCATCGATGGGTCACGCACTTACTGAGCACCGCTTTTATTCGTATGAAGTTGCGAAAAAATGGCTCGATGAATGCCTCGTAGCAAAAGTGGAAGATTTTTACTGACGTGGTATTCACAAATTGCCTGAAAGATGGGAAATATGTATAACAAGCGATGGAGCATACTTTGAATCAACCACTTTTTATCATTCTTCTGAATTTAACATGTTTTTTTAGAAAAAAAAATCCGCATTTCATACTTGTACACCTGGAAAATTATTATTATATTGCCAAATTGAAATCTATTAATCCCAATTTGCATTTGAAAGAGTATCGTAGTCTGAGCGTCTATTCTTCGGATAAATAAGCTGACGTGTTCTGATGTGGCCATCCACTTGACTTTACCATACAACCTGGCCCCTCACTTATATTTAATATTTAATAAAATTATTTATAATCATGAAGGGGGGGGTAGTTTTTGAATTTTAGACTTCCTGGGGTCCCACTGATTATGTATACAAAATTTGGTTGAGTTTGGTAAATGGCCCAACATTTTCATTTTTTGACCCCCCCCCCCCCCCCCCCTATTTTGGGCGGTTAGTTTTTGCATTTTTAGACTTCTGGGGTCCCACTGATTATGTATACAAAATTTGGTTGAGTTTGGTAAATGGCCAAGATTTTCATTTTTTGACCCCCACCCCCCCCCCCATTTTGGGCGGTTAGTTTTTGCATTTTTAGACTTCTGGGGTCCCACTGATTATGTATACAAAATTTGGTTGAGTTTGCTCAAATGGCCTAGATTTTTAATTTTTAACCCCCCTCCACCCCCCTTAATTTTGGGTCGATATGCACCAAAATCTAATCAGCTCTTAATCTCAATGGACCAAAACTACGTGTGAAATTTGGTTTCGATATTCACACTAGTTTTTGAGCTAGCTCGTCCACAAAAATTTGGTAACGCACAGACTAACTAACTAACAGACATTTTGACAAAACAATTATTATCTCGAAAAATATAATTTTTTCGATGTTCACTTATTAGAGCTTTTTTGTAGAGCGAAATGCCATGGTTTCGCTCAATTTTTTTAATCGAAATAGTTTCAGCCGTTTTTTAGATATTTCGAAAAAAAGAAGGAAAAAAACCACTTTTTTCATGCACGATTACAATACTTGACCATACCCTGTATGGTAAAGTAAAATACATTTTTTTATTTTTAAATCAGAAAAAACTGAAAACACATTTGAAATAGCGAACAATTCGTTATAATCTGACTAAATTTTTTTTCAATTCAAATTTGTATTTTTTCATTTTGTCATCTGTATTTAATAGATAATGTGAAAAAGGATTATATTTGTCATTTTGAATATTCAGTGAGTAATTTTCAAATTTCTCAAGTGAAATAACTTGTCCCTTGCTAGTTTAATCGGTGTAATTAATCTGCTAAACCACGGATCCTTCTTTTAAATTAATGGAACTTCCTATTAGTCTACCTTGCACAGATTAACTAAAGGTTTATTTATTAAGAAATAAATGGAATCAAATTCAAGAGGAGACATAAGACACGAGACATAATTATTAAATAAATCAATATGCAATGGCGCCTTCACTAAAAACACTGTCTAAATACTAGCATATTGGCATATTTATTATAGCCGTCAATATTATTGATTTAATCTCACTGAAATTGCTATCAGGGCTTAAGGTTTCCTATTGATTATGCGTTCATTACAAAATGTATTTTTACTTTACCATACAGGGTATGGTCAAGTATTGTAATCGTGCATGAAAAAAAGTGTTTTTTTCCTTCTTTTTTTCTCAATATCTCAAAAACGGCTGAAACTATTTTGATTAAAAAAAATTGAGCGAAACCATGGCATTTCGCTCTACAAAAAAGCCCTAATAAGTGAACATCGAAAAAATTATATTTTTCGAGATAATAATTGTTTTGTCAAAATGTCTGTTAGGTAGTTAGTCTGTGCGTTACCAAATTTTGTGGACGAGCTAGCTCAAAAACTAGTGGGAATATCGAAACCAAATTTCACACGTAGTTTTGGTTCATTGAGATTAAGAGCTGATTAGATTTTGGTGCATATCGACCCAAAATTAAGGGGGGGGTGGAGGGGGGTTAAAAATTAAAAATCTAGGCCATTTGAGCAAACTCAACCAAATTTTGTATACATAATCAGTGGGACCCCAGAAGTCTAAAAATGCAAAAACTAACCGCTTAAAATGGGGGCGGGGGAGGGGTGTAGGGTCAAAAAATGAAAATCTTGGCCATTTACCAAACTCAACCAAATTTTGTATACATAATCAGTGGGACCCCAGAAGTATAAAAATGCAAAAACTAACCGCCACCTACACGATTATAAATAATTTTAGGGGCCGGGTTGTATGGTAAAGTCAAGTGGATGGTCACATCAGAACACGTCAGCTTATTTCTGGTAGTTGACAGGGTTCGATTTAAATGGAAAAATCACAAAAACCCTCTGGTTAATCCGAGATATTTTGGTTAATTTTTGAAGAAATTTAAAAGTTCGAAACACTCAGCAATTTAAATTGAAAGTTTCTTTTTGGGGAGACTAGCAGAATTTTTATAAATTAAACGAGACAATAAAAGAGTGTGTTTTCTGATGGCAAAATAAATTTTGTATTTATTTATAAAAAGACAATAGTGTCGTGGGCTTTGCCCTATTCATCAGTCAATTGATTGACAGCAACTTTCATATCAATTCCTGTGAATTAATTGTAACTGTCTGAAAAACTCTATCTTAATTTAATATCTCCGGAACTATATTGTTCATAAATTTTCTTTTTGCCCCCAATCATTGCACAAGTATTTAAATAATAATCGGTCTAAATTTCAAAAAAATCCTAAGAAAACATTTGGTGAAACAACTAAATTAAACACCAAAAATTTAAAAAGTTTATCAAAAAGTATATACGTATATAATATAATTATTTACCTGTGAGCAAGTCGATTCGCAAGACAACTTGATTATGTAATTCAGGCTCCATATCAAAATAAATAGATTTTTTTGGACTTTGACTAAAACCCAAAGTTGTTTCGCACAATGATCAGTCACTTTTAGAAGAAACAATAAACAATACACTAATATGAATATGACATACTTATTTATTTATTTACAAGCTTTTCGTGCGTGCCTTCGGCACGCCCTCGAAGCTCGGCCCTCCGGGCTGGTGCCCTGGCGGGCAGCGTCTCGGTCCAAAAATCTTATTCCTCTTAAAAAACCACACTCCAAATGTATACCCGTAAACTACCGAAAATACATCGTCTCTTAAAAGTTTCGCCTCTTTAATTTTTGAGTGGCAAGGGGGGGGGGGAGGAATAATGATCAATATATTTAATGTTTCTTAATTTAAAATGAATTGGAGTCTTTCATTTCAAAATTCGAGTCCAAATTAGAATTATATTTCAAATTTGCCTGGTTAATGAAAATCGATTGAAGCCATCAGTTTAAAATCCGAGCTGACAATTATATTTCAAATTTGCCTCGTTAATTAATATATATTTAATGTTTCTTAATTTAAAATCTATTGGTGATTTTTCATTTTCATTTGAGTTCAAATGAATACAATATTATCTCGACACAAAGACTAAATCAAAAATATATAGTTTTAGTAACAGAAATCAAGATATAAATATTAATGTTACAAAATTTACTCTCTTTTGATTAGAGTATATTTCATGTATCTGTGATTTCAATTTCGATATAAAGTTTTTAATTTGACCGGGCCATATTCGATCTTGTTTGAAATTGATCGCCGGGACATCTAGTGGCGGAAAAAGGAAGCTAAGCGTTGTTGCAAATTAATCTAGACAAACATATATATATAAGTATTATTTCATTTGAGGCTCACTAAATGTATTAGTTGATCTTAGCTTCACATTTATTATATTATGAATACTTTTATTATTACTATTATATACACTATAAAGAATTCTATTTTTTTACATTATGTCTGTTTCTTTGAATCTGTCTTTTATTTTTCCCCCATCTTTCTGATGTTCACTTTTTAGATTTTCGTTCCCTTTCTGTTGTTTTTTTCGGACTTTATTTTTCATTAATTCTCTTCTTTTCGTCGTCTACTTCGTCTTTCTTTCGATATATCGCTTTCGCTAATCGACGATAATTTGGTGATATCCATTTCATAAATTTCCTCGCATCCTCTTTGGCTTCTCGTTCCGCTTTTTTCAGAAAAAGTACTAATAAATTGGCGTAATTTTTCGTCCATGGTTTCTGTTTGCTTAAATTTTCCAATCGGACAAGGCGTTTACGAGTACTCGGTTGTAAATTCTGATGGAACGGTTTCAGATTATCTAAGTTCGTTGTTTTGGAACGATGATTGAAACTGTTTTCGAGGTTGTTGTTTTTGGTTTGATTGTCGCCATCCTTTGGGTTTATGGTCGTTTGGGTAGTGTTGAGAACGCCGCTGCCTGACCGCACCTGCAAAGCAAGGTGCATTAATGCAAAAGGGAGATGCCGGCCAAAGGTACCTTCGAAGATTTTTTGACCATATTATGTGAACACCAATAATTAATTAAAAAGAATACTACATAGGTTATTAAAATTGGAGTAATTTTTGGAGACGGACTGATAAGTGAAGTTGAGTGGATATTGATGAAGCAGTCAAAAAAAGAAGATAATTTATACTATCTTTTTTATTTTTATTCATAAACCGACATTTCGGAGGCTATTCCCTCCCTTCTTCAGGATTTTCCTTAACTGACGTTTCAAAACCCTGAAGGAGGGAATAGCCTCCGAAACGTCGCGTCGGTTTATGAATAAAAATAAAAAGCCACAAAGAACACTACAATTTTTCAGCTTTTTCTCGGCACATAGACACTTTAAAATAAAATACATAATCAACTAACCCCCCTTACCACATAATTATAAATAATTTTATTAAATTTTGAATATAAGTGAGGGGCCAGGTTGTATGGTAAGTCAAGTGGATGGCCACATCAGAACAGGTCAGCTCATTTTGTCTGATATAATGTTTAAAAGACATTAAAAAAAATATATATATGTTTTTATGTTCTTTTCAAAAATATATTCAGTTTTTTTCTAGTTAAATTTTTTCATTTTTAGCATGGGGGAAAGTATTGTAATCGGTCTCGCGGCAAGCGCGACTTCAAAGGGTCCTCAGGTAAAGACTACGGAACCCATGGACTCAATTAAGGTCACAAATTGAAGTATTCAATGAGATTGAATTTTAGCACGTGACGGTTTTGCCAAAAATTACCTGGAATCTCGTCGAGAGGCCAAAAAGTGCCATTTTTTTTGGAAGTGCGTGGGGATGGATGGATGTATGTATGTTATCGTTTTTTTCGTCCACGATTTTTTCCACACCGTTGCACTGATTGAATTGAAATTGAAAACCTACTATTAGTTTAACAAAATGAAGCGCTGATTAGTTTTTGGTACATATCGGTCCACAAACATTAGTACTTTATTTCAGTACTTTTTTAGTTTTTTCTAAATATCTTGAAAATGACTTAACCAATTTTGATGAAATTTAATATCCTAATTAAGTACCTTGGGGACCACAAAAAAGGTTAAATAAAGTTTTTAGTAAAATCATATTTTAAAGTACTTTACTCTAGAGTAAGATAGTACTTTTTTAATTTTTTATTTTAAATTCTTTAAAATTTATTCATTTGATCGTTTTAAGATAGCTCATTTAACCTAACTTAAGTAAGAATGGATAGGCTTCTCGCTGTGAAATGCTAAAAATTTGGGAGGAAATTTTATAAGTAACCATAGCAACCGCGTTGTTTTCTTATCCGTTACCATTGCTGAAGACATGGAGGAATCGACTTAAAATCAAAAATAGGGGTGCGCGATCAAAATAACGATCGATTCTTGTCTAATACTAGAGGAATAACCTTATTGCATTCCATTTTTGATGTTTTGACTATTAATGGCAACCTCTACTGAAAACGTGGAAGAATCGACTTAAAATCAAAAAGACTAAATTCTTTTTTGGTAAACAACTCAAGCTTGAGTTTATTTCTTATTGCTTTGTGATTCATAGTTAATTTCATGTTATCATCTCTAACGTCTAAAAATCAGCCAGAAATGGAGGTATACGAACCGAAGAACCGAGCCGAACTGAATATATCCTAACCGAACCAAACCTCACGAGGATTACTCCGGACTGGGTGTGTTTCGGCCCGATCTTTTTTTTTTCTAATTAACAACACATTAAAAATCCGAAAATCCTTGGGTGCCAAAAACTCACCAGCAGTTCTGGACCAATTCAAGTCCCTAGATAAAGTTTGACATTTGGCTCGCTCCTGCAAATTAGCCTCTATTTGTTATAAAAAATAAATTATAAATCGAAATTTATGATAATAATAATAATAATAAAAATATATATATATTAACTGTTAAGAAGTATGTATAGCTAGCTAACTTTTAATTTAAAACAGATGGATTATTATCCAAGCAATAAATAGCGACACGACAGAGTTTGAGAGAATAATTATCATCAGGACACAATTTAATCTCATTTTAAAATTCTAAATCTTCTTTCGTCTTTCAAAGTTGGAATTTGGAATTTTTAGAAGATATATAAAGAGTTAAGAAATAAATAGCAAGGGCTAAAGTTTCAAGTTGAGTTAATTAGCTGTGTTGAGTGAGTCGAATTAACGGTGTGGGTGGATCAAATGGGGGCGGGGGGCTATTCAAAAGAGACAAACGGGGTGGGGGGTTGGATAAATTCAGTTCAAAAACAAAAAAAAACTTTGATGGAAAAATGATTTCCCCACAAAGCTCTTATATTGTTCTTTGTCAATTTTTTACTGAATTATTTTTACTTTATCCAATGCGAAGCATGGGAGAAAGTATTGGAATCGCTCACGGCAAGCTCGACTTCAAAGAGGTCCTCAGGTAAGAACTACGGAACCCATAGACTCAATTAAGGTCACAAATTGAAGTATTCAATGAGATTGAATTTTAGCACGTGACAGTTTTGCCAAAAATTACCTGGAATCTCGTCGAGAGGCCAACGATAAATTTTAGTGAAACAACAACGAATCGATGATTCGAAGCAGTGTTTGGAGCTGTTCAATCGTAATAAATCCGAATTTTTGCGTCGATATGTGACGATGGATGAAACATGGCTCCATCATTTCACACCGGAGTCCAATCGACAGTCAGCCGAGTGGACTGCACGTGATGAACCGACTCCAAAGCGTGGAAAGACGCAAAAGTCGGCTGGCAAGGTTATGGCATCAGTATTCTGGGATACTCATGGTATAATATTCATTGACTATCTTAAAAAGGGAAAAACCATAAACAGCGACTATTACGTAGCGTTATTGGAGCGTTTAAAAGACGAAATCGCGGAAAAGCGGCCTCATTTGAAGAAAAAGAAAGTGCTGTTTCATCAAGACAATGCACCGTGTCACAAGTCAATGAAATCGATGGCAAAATTGCAAGAATTGGGCTTCGAATTGCTTCCGCATCCACCGTATTCTCCAGATCTGGCCCCGAGTGACTTTTTCCTGTTCTCAGACCTCAAGAGGATGCTCGCTGGAAAGAAATTTTGCGCCGATGAAGAGGTAATCGAAGAAACTGAAGCCTATTTTGAGGCTAAAGACAAATGGTATTATAAAAATGGTATCGAAAAATTGTATGACCGCTATAATCGTTGTATCGCCCGCGAAGGGAACTATATTGAATAATAAAATCAAATTCTATCCAAAAAATTTTTTTTCAATGCTAGCCTACGAACTTTTCAGCCCACCTGTTATGTAACATAAGGTAATTGTTATTATAAAGAAAAAGAGAGAAAAAATTGTTTATGTGAATGTGCCAAATATTTTTGAAATTTGTGTTTCTGATGGTCTTCAATGGTAACGAAGATAAAAAGAAAATTTAGACGAATGTGTGGCATGACTATTTGAAGCCCTGAAGAAGTCGGCAAAGTCGACGAAACGTTGGCTGATAAATAAAAAAGTCACACATAAAAACTTGTCCTTATTTTC
Source organism: Euborellia annulipes (assembly GCA_023213315.1). Classification (NCBI taxonomy): domain Eukaryota; kingdom Metazoa; phylum Arthropoda; class Insecta; order Dermaptera; family Anisolabididae; genus Euborellia; species Euborellia annulipes. Next base: position 44,895 of record JAKCPI010028400.1, on the reverse strand, counting down.
CTATTATAAACTTTCAAATTAATACAAATTATGGACGGAAATGATAATAATAATAAATATTAATGTTTCTCAACTTACGCATTTTGGACACTTAATTAAAAAAATTTTTTTTTAGTTGTTTAGTTTACCCAGGGCGATTTTTAAGGGACTGGTTTTTTTCATCATTTTTTCAAGAGATAAAAAAAATATTATTTGACAATTTAATTCATACACTAAAAGTCCCATAAGCAACGGTGTTTTTGTCACTATGACAGCGAAAAAAGTTTACCCTAACTTTTCCAGCGACAAAACTGAACCTAGCTTTATTTTTTCAATTATGTTTTATTTATTAATTGGTTTTTTAATTTTAAAACCCACTAATAGGTTAAAGCAAATATTATTATATTATATTAAAATTAGAAATTTTTTGTTTGTTTTTAATTAACAGGTGTCTAAATCATAACAAAACAGGTGTGTTTACAAATAAAGTGGTTCAAGTGGCTTTTTTTTATATAGCTTGGAAACAAATCTTATTTAATTTTATGTTTTTATTTCAGATCCTATACGATTATTTTTTTTATTTTTATTTTCCTATTTATTTTTTTATCAAGTTGTTTATAAGAATTGTATTTTTAACAATTGTACTTTTCCTCTAAATTAAATAAACTAATTTATGTCTTAATTTTGTTAATTTTGTGATTTACGTATTGATTCATTAAATTGTCTTACCGAATTACACTCAAGCTTTTTTTTGGGTCGAAGTAAACTTGATATTTTATAATTCGAGTTTTGTTGCCTTTGGGCAATTTAACTCAAAAAACTACCAGAAAAAATTACTCGTCCTACGGACTCGTAATTTTTTCACAGGTAGTTTTTTTCGTTTAGTTGCCAGGCAACAAAATTCTCATTAAAATGTCAAGTTTACTTCGGCAAAAAAAAGCTCTCGTGTAATTATAAGTGAAAAAAATATACCATGTAAGGATTTTGATGTTATTTAGAGAAAGTTGAAAATGATTATAAATTATTTTATTAAATATTAAGGTAAAGGGCCAGATGTATGATAAAGTCATGTGGATGGCCAGATCCGTTTATGTATTTTTTTCTACCAAAGCCCTTGTTAATGACAGACCTTTGTTTCTCTTTATTCGTTTTCTATGGCCTTTGTGTTTCTGGTGACGTCGAATTCGTCTGATTAGGTATTTTCCTCGGCCAACTGGGTATCAAATGATGTCCCCCCTTGTTTTTATTTCCTTCTTTTCCCCTTTTTTTTTTGGCTTGTTTAGTATTTGGTATATCCTTGAAATTTGTTAGACGATTTGACTTTTTCAGAATTGTTCCATTCGCATCATTAAGCTTCATTCAATTCCTCCTGAACTACTTGCCAACGGATACCCTCCACCTGAAAAAGGACAAGAGTTGTTGTTAATAAAAATAATTTTTTCGAAAAGCCAGGCTTCAAAAAAATAATAAGAACTGAAAAATCAAAATAATAAATAAAGAGAAACAAAGAGGTTGTCCTCTGCTTGATGCAAATAAACATACACACATATATATCAAAATTATATATCTGTATATATATTATTTATTTGTTTGAGACTATAGTTTCGAAGGCTTGGCCCTCATCATCAGTCTTTTTTAATTATAAATATTATTTTTCATGGGGTCAGTATTAAATTTTAACTGGCTCTCGGCTAAGTAAAGATCAAAAAATTTTCAATATCCATGCGATACTGACCCCATGAAAAATAATATTTATAATTAAAAAAGACTGATGATGAAGCCAAGCTTCGAAACTATAGTCTCAAACAAATAAATAATATATATATTCCTCGTGACTACTATCGTAAATTTCCTATAAATACATTATATATATATATATATATATATACAGATATATATGTGTGTATGTTTATTTGCATCAAACAGAGGACAACCTCTTTGTTTCTCTTTATGAATCAACAACTCTGCTACTCTCGGCAAAACAAAACCTTTTCAATAAATTCTGTAAATTTTCAAATACATTAAATATTAAAAATTTTATTATCTAACTTGCCATGTTGACATTCACATAAATTTTTAAGTTTCTTAATAAATATATCACTTACGCTCTTATAGTCGCTTCCATTACTCAAATATTGACTTAATGATCACAGCATCTTTTTGTATGTTGTCATCGAATTTTTTCCCGTTAAAACAAAGTTCATATTACTACACTAAAACAATCTACGGGGTTTAATCGAAACCAAACGTTTCCGGAGAATTTTTCCCTTAACTTTTAAGGAGTTCGGTGTTGGTTCTAGGTGAAACATTTTTAATATAATAATAAAACTAAGATACGAGGTAGGTTTCAGTAGAAGCCTACCTCGTATCTTAGTTTTATTATTATTCTACCATTGAAAAAAGGCAGAAACCACTGCTCGAAGCCCCTAAAAAACTTAGTAAATTGGATATTAGATTGTATCTAACTTTCTGAGATTTGGCTCGTGATCCCGGCTTCTTTCCTTCTACTCTGTTCTTTTCACGATGGAGGGGCCATCCCATACAGGCCTTTAGGGGATGCACCTTCTGGTGTATCTCCTTCTCACATCAATATCATTAAAAAAAAAAAAAAAAATTAGAGCCTAAATCTTACGCAGCTTTGAAACAGAGGTGACCTGTTGATTGTCTATATTCAGGAGCGCACAAGGCTAGAATTTTTCTTTAGGAATAATCTAAATGGACTTTAAAGGTGGCACAGCCATAACCTATATAAATTTAAGTATAGGTATAATATGTATATCTACCAACGTCTATGTATGATCATTCAAGAGGCCAATCCAATTAAGTCCATAACGTGGCCAAAATGACGCTGAGTGGGAAGTTGTGTGTAGACAAATTTGCACGGTGCAAAAAAAGTGTTTAAAGAGTTTCAATGGACCACAAAAACCCACCTGACGGGCTTAAGCCGTGTTTTATAAACTCATTATTGATAAATAAATATGGGGCTGTTTCACCGCCAAATCGGACGGTTTGAAAAATTTTAATTTTTGATTTCCTTCATTTTTTGACATTTTTTAGTACCCATCAAAAAACTCTTCCTGGTAAATTTTGAAATTTTTTTGATCACCGGTTTAAAAGATATCGAATTTCGGTTTTTCGCTCATAACTTCTTCAAAAATGGTCCAAATTCAAATTTTTTTTTGAAATTTTTGTTTTTTTACATACTTTTTAGAAAAAAATACAAAAAATTATTTAAAGTGTTTTTATATGCGATTTTTGAGTTTGAAAATTTTAATCTTGTTTTTGAAACTGTATGTACTCTTCGATTTTTTTGATAATTTTTTATTTTAAACTTCTATTCATTCTACAAATTTTAAGACCGGGTTGATAGTGGTCCTATGATAATTACTATTTTTTTTTCGATTTTTGAAAATTTCGAAAAAATTTTATTCGCTATTAACCATTATTAAAACCACTTTTTGGTATTGAGTTCTCTTTTTTTAGTTATTTTGAATTGATTTTTATCGTTAACAGGTGTTTAAAATAAATAATTAGTATTTTAGTTTGTTGAAAGAAAATCAAAATCAAAAATCGAAAATCCATAAAAAAAATGAAAATAAGTAAAAAAAAAAAAAGAACTCAATTACAAAATGTGGTTTTAATCATAGTTAATAGCGATTAAATTTTTTTTAGAAATTTACAAAAATCGAAAAAAAAATAGTAATTTTCATAGACCTACTATCAAACCGGTCTTAAAATTTGTAGAATGAATAGAAGTTTCAAATGGGGAGTCGGGTTGTCCGAGCTGGCTAAGGCGCTGGGCTCGCTTCAGCATCGTTGATGACGATGTTCAAGCGGGAAACCCGGGTTCGAGCCTGGCTAGCATATAAAAATTTCTACCGGCTAAAACTCGGCTCCCTCACTAACCCTACTAACACTTTACTGATGTGCTGTCTAAATGGGCTTTGTTCCCGGTGACAATAAATAAATAAAAAAAAAAAAAGCTTAAAATAAAAAATTATGAAAAAAATCGAAGAGTAGGTACATATAGTTTCAAAAACAAGATTAAAATTTTCAAACTCAAAAATCGCATACAAAAACAATTTAAATAATTTTTTTGGATTTTTTCCTAAAAAGTACGTAAAAAAAACAACAAATTCTTCAAAAAAAAAATTTGAATTTGTACCATTTTTGAAGAAGTAATGAGCCATTTTTTTTTTTTTTTTTTTTTATATTTATATTTAAAAAAACCGAAATTCGATATCTTTTAAACCGGTGATCAAAAAAATTTCAAAATTTACCAGGAAGAGTTTTTTGATGGGTACTAAAAAATGTCAAAAAATGAAGGAAATCAAAAATTAAAATTTTTAAAACCGTCCCGATTTGGCGTGTTGAATACCTCGTCAACATGGGGATAAGCCCAAACTGGTCAACGGCCATAATGAATTTAAATTAAATTATAATTTTCCCCATGAATGTGTCCCGACTCCCCTAATTTTCAATGTCATATTGATCCAAATCAAATCATGTAAATAATGCAAAAAAAAGCTCTTTTACTAGGGGGAAAAATATATTCCAGTTTTTTTTTTTAATTCACCCCTCTAAAATGTTATGCTGTTGACGACCATTAACAAAAATAAATGTTCATCCTCGAAATCTATATAAACGAGTAGTTGTTTAAAGAATCTCCTGAAAATACACTGTGGTGCAAAAAAAGTGGAACATTCAGTGATTGGGTGTGAAAAGAGGGCCTGTCGTTGGTCTCGTTGACATCAACCCTAATTCCCGGAGACGATGTACAGATAGTCCAAACACTTGTCCAGTTTACAGAAGGCGCTGTTGAATTTGAGCTGCTGTATACAGTATGCCGATCCCTCATTAGGTATCCACTAGTATCGGCTAATTGGTCGACCCTCTCATTTGAAGCTCTAACTCATAAAGTGTCAAACTCAACGGATCAAAAATAAAAAGTGTGAAGTTTAAGAGGGCCACAAAGAAACTTTTAGGGTTCGTAGAAATCTAGTTATGTTTTTAAATATAATAGAATTAATAATAATAACAATAAAAAATAAAAACATGTAACGTATTAAATTTTAATATATTAACAAAGTATAGAGAACAAATAAGGCATAATTATAAAATATAAACAAACAATACAATACTACTACAATACTAATTTACTGTTTCTTGCCTGATACTTGATTTCTTTTCTGTGCCACAAGTTTTTCTATTTCTGGAGAAATACTATTTGCCGTTATAATTTTTAACACCGACCCGAGGTGATTGTGGTTAATTCGTGATCTGAGTGGAGACTTATTGCCATTCATAAGCGTAAATAACTGCTCGCACCTGTATGTACTTCCAAACATGGAGATAATCTCATATGCTAAGTTTCTAGTATTTTCAAATTTTACCGGTAAATATCCGTAAATTTCGGGCACGCCAACTTCCTTGAATTTTTCTTTTAAATCCGAATCGCACTGAATCTCTATTACTTCCATTTGCATATCATTAGGTACTAATTCTATATCTATTGAAAAAATAGATGAAAATAATGTTAATTTGCTATCCAAGCATTTGAAATCTTCAAATCTTGCTTCAAATTCACTTCTGAGATTCGCAATCCTTTCAGCGTATTTCTGATAAGATGCAGTGCTACTTGAACTTGATTTGTGGGGGGGTCAGATAGGCTAGGTGGTAGCGTGCCAGCCTGCTAACCAGGGGACCCGGGTTCGAATCCGACTCGAGGCATCCAGCTAAAATCTGACCCCGGGGTAGAGACAAATTTAAAAAAAAATATAATTAGTATCGTAAATTGGCTTATGGCTAGAAAAGCCAAAACCAAAAAAACAACTTAATTTCTACAGGAATTATTTAACGGGTTATAGTGGTGTTTCACAAAGAGGAAATAAAATTAAAAAATTAAAAAATCTTTTAAATGCAATTGGATGTTGATGAAAGCAGTCCACGGTGGTTGTAAAAAAATAAGACTATAGAGGTTTTATTATTTTACATTTATTTGTTAAACCGACGTTTCGGAGATTTATTCTCTCCTTCTTCAGGGTAACAAAAAGTCAATGAAAGTAGTTCAATTCATTGACTTTTTGTTAACCTGAAGAAGTGGAGAGAATAAATCTCCGAAGCGTACTTCAATTCATTGACTTTTTGTTACTCCTGAAGAAGGAGAGAATAAATCTCCGAAACGTCGGTTTAACAAATAAATGTAAAATAATAAAACCTCTATAGTCTTATTTTTTTACAACCACCGTGGACTGCTTTCATCAACATCCAATTGCATATTTATACCAGTCCGTCTCCTAAAGAAAAACTCTATCAATCTTTTTTTTTTTTTTATTATTTTGGAGATTTTTTTTATTTATCTCTATACATATTTCGGGCTACGAACCCTTCTCATCAGGAGGTTTAACAGAAAACTTTATCCCCCATGAAGGGTTCATAGCCCGAAATATGTATAGAGATAAATAAAAAAAATCTCCAAAATAATTTAAAAAGATTTTTTAATTTTTTAATTTTATTTCCTCTTTGTGAAACACCACTATAACCCGTTAAATAATTCCTGTGTTTAATATGTTTCACTATAAACCAACACCGCTTTCCCTAAACTTTATTAATTTGTACATCTGACATGTAGGAAAATGCGTCAAATTTTCTTCTCGCAAATGTTTTTTCCATAAAACTAACTTTCATTTGAATGCTTTAATTTTATCCCACATATTTGTTATAAGTTGCTCTTTTCCTTGTAGTGATAAATTTAAATCATTCAAATGTTTTTTAATATCAGCCATGAATGCGAAATCTTGCATCTACACTGGATCGCAAAACAAGGTTGTGGGTTTGCTTTTGAATTTTAAAAATTGACGTATTTCATCTTTTTAAATTCCAGAATTGCTTCAGTATCTTGGATTATGATAGCCAATGGACCCCGGTATAGAAAGAGAGCCCGGAATAATTGCTTTCTATTTTGCTAAGGAAAGTTGAAAATTGTCGCTGATTTAATCCAATTCCAATATTTCCTTTGACAGTGGGGTCCCAAAAATTGAACATGCGGGACGCGAGTTTGACTCCTATGCTCTACTTGGACCAGATCCCGGTCTCCCAGGGCATAAGAGTTTGTTTCTCTATATCGATTTATCCACAGAGCTCTGTGGATACTTCCAACCGATGTTGAGCGACATACCGATACGATCTTCCATCATTTACCATATATTAGATCTACAACTGGAGCTACTTCCTCGGTCTTTAGAGCCATTATGTTTGGACATTATTTCAAATGAAATTAAATTTAAAGATGAGATATATTCAAATCGAACTGATAAACATTAAAAATATTCAATTTAATTCGATATTAGACGATAATCATTGAATACAATTCAATAAACGGATCAGATTTCAAACCTGAAAATTTAGGCCAGCTTAAATAAATTTAATGTTAAGGGGTTTAAATTAAACTAATACATTGTTTTCACTCTAAAAATGTTTAACAATATTTATAGAATCAGAGAATGTAAAAATAAAATAGGTTTTTTTCTGGAAATTATTTGAAAAAACTAAGTGTTGCACTTTTTTTTACAACAGTATATTTTAAAATGCCCATTATTCTGATTCGTCCTTCTTTCTCACTCAACTCTGCTGTAGAAGTGCTACTTCTAGGAGGGGAGCCTAAATTGATCCAGCAGCCGCAACATTTAATGGAATTCTTCCTCATTTAGAGCGACACACCCACACCTGGAGGGTTATCATTCGAGATGAATGTTATTAGACACAACAAACGAGCTAAAAACAACAAATTAATTATGAAAAATTTAGATTTTCTTTAATCTATTAGAAATTTAGCTCTAGTGATCCCGGGTGGCAAATGACTCCCGAAGGGGATGCTAATTACGACCCTATTTCAAACAGGTTATTTGCAATAAAGGTAGCGGGGGACTTAATCCTTGCGGTTATAAAAGTGAGCTCGCTGAATTCACCTATCTTAGAAGCTTTATAAACATATTCATAGAAAAATAATGAGCATGTCTTTTGAAGAGGTGTAGATTAAAATACCATCTACCAATTTAAACGATATTTATACGGCATTTAGTTTTTTATCCAGTCCCAGCCAAAACTTAGCCATACTTATCGGGTATTAGCTTTGGATTTGATCGGCTTTGGCACCGATTTCCAAGAGTCCCTAAAGTTACATAATATGTCCAGAGATTGTTCTGAGATGCGGATATGTCTTAGAGCATCAATAAAGGTCTAAGTATTAGTCTTACTTTGAAAAATTATTATTTTTAAAGGGAATCAAAAAGTAAATGCTTACTCTCCATGATTTTTTATGGAGGTGAGCTTGTTAGCCCTACGTCCAACCCTTTTAGTCGCCTTTACGACAAGCAGGGGGATACTATGGACCTATTCTACCCCCGGTCCATAGGGGAAATTTAAAGAGTTTTTATTAATAATTACTGCTTGAAATGGCAATTAATATGTATAAACTTCCAAAAATGAGGTATTTGATTACACCTCGCTCGACAAAAAATTAAACTAAAAAGTTTTTCCCCGTAAACTACCAATGGATTCTAGTAGAGTTATATACAGTAATTTTCATGCAATTTCCCGATTTTTTACAACACGACAGGGTTTTGAGAAATTATCGGTCAAACAGACGAAAATGGCCATTTTGACCTATTTTCGAGTCCCATTAAATATTAAACAGCAATATTTGAAATCAAAATACTTCCTTGACGTAACTGAAAAGAGCCCTCTTTGATTTTCAAATTACCACTTGTTTTTTTGACTTTTCGCTCTTTTTTAGTCATAAGCCAATTTACGATGACTACTTATTATTTTTAAAATTTGTCTTTTTCCCCGGGGTCAGGGTTTTTAGCCGGATGCCTCGAGGGTCGGATTCAAACCCGGGTCCACTTGTTTAGGAGGTTGGACACTCTAACCCCTAGCCTACCCGATTCCTTACCACTTGTTTTTAGCTCAATTTGAACTCGAGTTATAACTAAATAAAATATTTTTTTATAAAAGATTTTATTTATTATAATATCGATTATTTGCTCATAAGAATTGGAGATTTACGTTATTTCGTCATTGATCATATCATCAGAACTTGACCAAATTAATATGGGACCACCCCTAAGGTACCCCCTTTCCAATAAAAAAAGAATCATCGAAATCGGTCTACGAGGCAAAAAGTTCTCCTCGCTGAACATACATAAAAATAAATAAATAAATAAATAGTTAGGTATCTTGACTACCTTGGAGCTATATTGATCCAAACGCAGAAAGAATCATTAAAATCGGTTCATAAACAAAGAAGTTATGCGTGAACATACCTAACAAAAAAGGTCCAATACCAATGAAATTTATATTTTTACCAATCGGAAACTAGACTGAACCCAATGCAAAAAAAATCATCAAAATCGGTTCACAATTGGCGAAGAAATCAGGTAACATAGACACAAAAAAAAATTCAGTCGAATTGAGAACCTCCTCCTTTTTTGAAGTCGGTTAAAAACTAAGACCTTATGTTTTTATCTATATTTATTATCCTTTATAATCACGTAGTTATAGTTTTTTAGTTATAACTCGAGGTCTAATTGAGCTACAAACAAGTGGTAATTTGAGAAATCAAAGAGGAATCTGTTTTCTATTTTACTTAGAGAAAGTGGTGTAGGTTTTAGGTGAAACATGATATTAATTAATAAAGTAAAGGGTGTGTAGTTTCACAGTGAATGAAATAAAACTCAAAGAGGTTTATACAAACTCAATATATTTCGGATTATTAGTCCATCATCAGGAGTTTACAGATTAAAAACTGTTTTTAATCTGTAAACTCCTGATGATGGACTAATAATCCGAAATATATTTGGTTTGTATAAACCTCTTTGAGTTTTATTTCATTCACTGTGAAACTACACACCCTTTACTTTATTAATTGTTTTCTATTATGTCAATAACATATTTTGATTTCAAATATTGCTGTTTCTAATATCTAATGGGATTCGAAAATAGGTCTATTGTTAGGGCTCTCTTGAGGTGAGTGCTGTGTGGCGCTTTGTGCCGCGCCCCCCATCAAGTCGATGGGGTCCTAACAATCTGTTGAGTGCAGAGTTGTAGGTTGCGTGTCCTCATATGGGTGTGTGCAGGGGAGGGGCTGCTGGATGGCGGTGGCCCCTCCAGATCCGAATGATTCGAATCGGTTCGCTTCTCCAGTCGAAATCGAGTCGCTTCAATTATAGCATGGCTGATAATATTTCACTCATGCAGAAGCGACGCAACGATCCGACTGAGTCATCTAGCGGCCGTGTCTCAAGGCTCGTCGCCATAAGCGAGAGCGCTACAGGTCAAATGGCCTTTTTCGTCATTTTGACAGAAAATATCTCAAAACTCCGTGTTGTAAAAAATCGGGAAATTGCATGATAATGAGCGTAGAAAACTCTACTGGAATCCATTATTAGGTTTACAGGGGAAACTTTTTGTTGAGAAGTATTATCTGAGCAATAAAGCAAAGTTTTTCAACTAAGAAGAATTTTGTTTTATTTTACTTCTAGAGGTTCAGATCTGTCTCTCTCTTGGGCTTCCAATGCCTCATTTTGGAAGATTATACATATTAATCTACTATTCTAAAACCCACTACGGAGTCCAGGGAGCGTAGCCCCTTGCTAAGAAAAATAAATCTATTTCTAACTCACCTGTTTTTTCTCTTCCAAAGAAAGGCTCTCATATTGATTCAACATTTTCTCCAGCGTTTCCAGCCTCTTCTGCAGCTGATGATACTCTTCATTTTGTGGCATGGCATGTTGACATTTTTCACGGAACTTTTTAATTTTCTTCAATATATTTTTACTATTCATTTTATTATTGGTAAAGAGAAACGTGTCTGAGGACGGTGGTTCATTCTCGTAGAAAGGATTTCCCTTCTGGAGCCATTTGAGAAACGCCTGTTGTCTGGGCACAAGTTTCGGACATGTCCGTAATTTGATCTGAATACAAAAAAAATAATAAATAAATAAAAGAATAAATAAAATATATTAAATAAATACAAATAAAATTGAATTTTCAAGAAGCAAGTCAATGTCGAGGATTATGAAAAAAAATTTTATCACGCGACTTTTTGAATTTGATGCAGATTAAGAAAATAATTATATAAATAACATAGAATATTAATAATTTCTATGATATAAATGGAGCATTTCCACGCTTTTAAAAATTTTAATTTTTGATTTCCTTCATTTTTTGACATTTTTAGCATCGATGAAAAACTTTTCCTGGTAAATTTTGAAATTTTTTTGATCACTGGTCAAATTTCGGTTTTTCACTAATATCTTCTTCAAAATTGGTCCAAATTAAAAAATTCTTTTTTGAACTTTTTGCTTTTTTACATCTTTTTTTAAAAAAACCAAAAACTTATTAAGAGTAAAGATTTGAGCATCTTCTTTTTGAAAATAGTTGGAATGTTTTCAAAAATCAGCTCAGGTTCAGATTAATAAATCAATTTTAAAAGTGAAAGAATTTAATTTTTAGGAGAGATTCTAAGATTTTAATAGAAATATTATTAAATTCTATTAAAATCTTAGAATATGTCCTAAAATTAATTCTTCTCTATTAGAGTATTTTTATATACGATTTTTTGAGTTTGAAAATTGTAATGTTGTTTTGAAACTGTATATACTCTTTGATTTTTTTGATAATTTTTTATTTTAAGCTTCTATTTATTCTACAAATTTTAAGACCGGGTTGATAGTGGTCCTATGATAATCCCTTTTTTTTTGGATTTTGAAAATTTCGAAAAAATTTTAATCCCTATTAAACATTATTAAAACCACTTTTTGGTATTGAAAGTTCTCTTTTTTTTAGTTATTTTGAATTGATTTTAATCGTTAACAGGTGTTTAAATTAAATAATTAGTATTTTAGTTTGTTGAAAGAAAATCAAAATCAAAATCGAAAATCGAAAAAAATAGTACCTTATTATCATAGGACGACTATCAAGCCGGTCTTAAAATTTATAGAATAATTAGAAGTTTATAATAAAAAATTATCAAAAAAATCGAAAAATACCATATAGTTCCAAAAACAAGATTAAAATGTTCAAACTCAAAAATCGCATATAAAAACAGTTTAAATAATTTTTTGTATTATTTTTCTAAAAACTGTAATTTTTTTTTCTTTTTTTTTTTTTTTTTTTTTTTTTTTTTTTTTTTTGGGGGGGGGGGGGGGTTTTTTTTTTTTTTTTTTTTTTTTTGGGGGGGGGGGGCCCCCCCCCCCCCCCCCCCGGGGCCCCGGGGGGGGCCCGGCCTGCTAACCAAGTGGACTCGGGTTCGAATCCAACTCGAGGCATCCGGCTAAAATCTGACCCCCGGGGTAGAGACAAATTTAAATAAAATAAATAGTATCGTAAATTGGCTTATGGCTAGAAAGGCCGAAAAGACAAAAAAAAACAATTCTACATTGGATTCTTGACGTTTCGGTTATTATTGGTAACCATTGCTGAAGACATGGAGGAATCGACTTAAAAATCAAAAATAGCCATAGATTCTTATATATTAGTCAAATTATTACTATTAGAATCTATTACTTCAAGCTTGAGTTGTTTACCATAAAAGAATTTAGTCTTTTTGATTTTAAGTCGATTCTTCCACGTTTTCAGTAGAGGTTGCCATTAATAGTCAAAACATCAAAAATGGAATGCAATAAGGTTATTCCTCTAGTATTAGATAAGAATCGATCGTTATTTTTGATTTTAAGTCGATTCCTCCATGTCTTCAGCAATGGTTACCAATAATAACCGAAATGTCAAAAATCCAATGTAGAATGGTTATTCCTCAAGTATTAGATGAGAATCGATCATTATTTTTGAATTAAAGTCAACATGAACTGCAAATAGCAAGTGATATCTGATTAATAATAAAGGAATAAACATATTAATATTTCAAATGAATTTGGATAAAGTTTAGCAACGATCCGTTGCAGTTTATTGATATTTGCATAGTGTCATTTAATTTAGATTCAAATTAAAATATCTATTCGATAATACAAGAAGGGTCTATTGAAATTCACAGGGGCTGCATCTACTTGGTGGCCCCCTTCTTGTCTTCGATCTCATTAAAAAAAAATAAGCTGACGTGTTCTGATGTGGCCATCCACTTGACTTTACCATACAACCTGGCCCCTCACTTATATTTAATATTTAATAAAATTATTTATAATCATGTAGGGGGGGGGGGTTAGTTTTTGCATTTTTAGACTCCTGGGACCCACTGATTATGTATACAAAATTTGGTTGAGTTTGGTAAATGGCAAAGATTTTCATTTTTTGACCCTCCCCCCCCCCATTTCGGGCGGTTAGTTTTTGCATTTTTAGACTTCTGGGGGTCCACTGATTATGTATACAAAATTTGGTTGAGTTTGCTCAAACGACCTAGATTTTTAATTTTTAACCCCCCCCCCTCGACCCCCTTAATTTTGGGTCGATATGCACCAAAATCTAATCAGCTCTTAATCTCAATGGACCAAAACTACGTGTGAAATTTGGTTTCGATATTCACACTAGTTTTTGAGCTAGCTCGTCCACAAATTTGGTAACGCACAGACTAACTAACAGACATTTTGACAAAACAATTATTATCTCGAAAAATATAATTTTTTCGATGTTCACTTATTAGAGCTTTTTTGTAGACCGAAATGCCATGGTTTCGCTCAATTTTTTTAATCGAAATAGTTTCAGCCGTTTTTTAGATATTTTGAAAAAAAGAAGGAAAAAAACCACTTTTTTCATGCACGATTACAATACTTGACCATACCCTGTATGGTAAAGTAAAATTACTAGATGATAAATAGTTGTTGTGTCTTAACCACTCGAACTAAAAAATTTCTTAACATTTTCCAATCGTTAAGCTTTGACTTAAATTGAACATTTTTTTTTTTTTTTTAATTTTTTTAAATTGTAAACAGTTATTTTTTTTGTTAGTTCTTTGATGAAACTATGATTATGAAAAGTAAAAGTAAAAAAGGAATATTCTAAAACGAGCTGTGAAGCTCGCCTTCAGCCGAGTATCTAGGGTTGTCTAAATTTAGGGCCCGCGTTGCTATACTCTTCTGATTTCCGTTTACGCGTTTTTATCGTCTGTTAAAAACTTAACTGAGGATCGTGTTAGATGTTCGAATAACATGAAAGATTACTAAGCAAATTATCCAATTAAACGTTGAACTATTAATCTGTCCGAGATCATCCTTTGGGATTGAATTCCGATGCGGAGGTCCATTCGTAAATCAATCTCCCAAACAACAACAAATTACAGGGGAATAATGCTGTCGATCATTTGAATACTTGTAGGTTAATAATTAAAACAGGAATAGCAGGGAATTGGACAATAAATAAAAAACAGAGTTTTTATTAAATGGGCCAGACGTTTCGTCGATTTATTTCGACTTCCTCAGTGGCCCATTTTATCACTCTTTGTCAAAAGACAATTCCACTATGCGACGAAACATCCTTAATCTTTTTTATTATAACTACAATACATTCTTGGCCTCAATTATTCAACAATCTTGAACTTTTTTTCTCCTTTTAACAATTAAAAGTGGGGGGTCGGGTAGGCTAGGCGGTAGCATGTCAGCCAGCTAACCAAGAGGACCCGAGTTCGAATCCGACTCGAGGCATCCGGCTAAAATCTGACCCCCGAGGTAGAGACAAATTTAAAAATAAAATAATTAGTATCGTAAATGGCTTATGGCTAGAAAGGCCGAAAAGCCAAAAAAAAAAAAAAAAAAAAATTGAAAAATATAGATATATTAATTTTTTATTGTTAAGGATAAATAAATTGAATTGCTTCTTTCCAGTAATTTATTTTATTATTCAAATGGTTAATCCAAATATTTCGAGAGCGCTCTCGGCATCTCTTCCTCAGTGGAAACTGTGGGACCACACAATAGGCAAGTCAGTGAGTTATTATTAATTACAGATGTCAAAAGGTACTCACCCACTCCCCCACCCATGTATCATAAGCTAAAGTTGTTGTTCTCCAAATATAAAATAGATCTAGTGCCAAAAATAGGCAATAATTTGTCTTTCCTTTTCAATAACAAAGACAAAATAGAAAAAATCAATCAATGTAATGTAGTTTATAAAATATCTTGCATTGATTGTAATAAAATTTATATAGGCACAACAGGTAGACCTATGGAAAAAAGATTATATGAGCACAAAAGATCTGTGCTTAAAAAAGAGAACAACAACCAAACAGCATTAGCACAACATGCGCGGACTGAGGGTCATAATTTTGATTTTGAAAATTTTAATATAATTGACTATGAAAAAAATAAAACAAAACGTTTTTTCAAGGAATCGTGTTTCATCCAACAAAGCCTGAAAAACACAGTAAATTACAAGGTAGACACGGGTTTTTTAATGAGGGAATACAAAATTTTAATAGAAATGACAAAAAAATAAACATTTATGCTTTTTTTATTAATTAATTCCGCGTGCCAAAAAACGTAGACAATATTGTGGTCGTTGACCTTCCCTTGACTGGTCATTAACATTAATTAGTTCATGTTAAATTTAAACCAGCTCGAGTACTGATTATTTTTTGATTTTTTAAATTTCATTCGGACTTCATTATAAAGAGATGTAAATAATTGTATATACTCGTATGTTATCTCATTTTGAATTTGTATATATATATATATGTATGTGTGTGTTGTGTAATCAAGCTTTTATCAATGTTCTGTACAAACTGATGGGGTCGGCACATTGGTGGGGGAGTGGGTGAGTACCTTTTGACACCTGTAATTAATAATAACTCACTGACTTGCCTATTGTGTGGTCCCACAGTTTCCACTGAGGAAGAGATGCCGAGAGCGCTCTCGAAATATTTGGATTAACCATTTGAATAATAAAATAAATTACTGGAAAGAAGCAATTCAATTTATTTATCCTTAACAATAAAAAATTAATATATCCAGTACACACCAAGCCAGCAAAATTCTTATGAATAATATTAATGCTGTAAAAAAAAATCTATTCAATTGTGGCAAGAATATTGGGACTCCTCCTCCAGAGTCAAGGGGATCCTACTTGTACTCAATAATGCCCAGTATTGGAACCAAGTCATGGTTTCATGACAGTCATTTGTATAGAAGGATAATTGTTCTAAATGCACGTTTGAGAATGGGGTCATGATGCAGATACCCCCAAAAACTTTTTCAAATTCATCTAAGAGACAATCCTTTTTGTGACTGTGATGGCAGCCAAATGGGTGATATCATCACCCATTTAGTATTTAAAATAATTATTAAGATTTTTTTTATTTGATGTCGTATAAAAAAATAGTTCTAATAAAAGTTGTTCAGTTTTTTTTGTAGATTCAGAATATCTACAGAAACATATAGGTTTCCATTTAAAAAACAGAATTTGACCTCAAAATACCCTTGAAAGCTTGTTCTAGGTCGACAAACAATAGCGTAGTTTAGTTTCCCCCTTGATATAAATACACTTTTATTTCAAACTTTTTTTCATATAATCCACTGTTTTTGAGTTATAAGACTGTCTCAAGATAAAAAACTCACCCGGTATATTAACCCTTTAAATGAGGATACAAATATTATAACATTTAGAGAAAGCGGTGTTGGCTTAAGGGCGGATCCACGGGGGGGGGGGGGGTGCCCCCCCCCCCTCCCATACGGGCCCGTGCCTGGCGGGAGTGCAACACGTGCGCCGCACGGAGAGGCCAAAAAACGGCGGCCAAATCGACAGGGAATTTATAACAATTTTTTTTATTTTAATGAACTTAAAATATGAGATATGAAATTTGTAAAAAAAATTTTAAAATTGAAAATAAAGTTCTATGTGTGTGGGGGGGGCGTCTCTGCCCCCCCCCCGCTTGGACAATTCGATCGCGACACACTTTCGAGATAAAAAGTAGATCTTATATACATCGGGCACCTTATATACATTCTCCCCCCCCCCCATAAAAAATTCCTGGATCCGCCCTTGTGTTGGCTTATAGTGAAACATATTACACATGAGTTTTTAAAAGGTTATAGTGGTATTTCACAAGTAAAAAAAATTATATTTTTGCATTAAATTGAAAGTTTTTTGCCGAGAGTAGCAGAATTTTTATATATTGAAGGAGACAATAAAAGAGTGTGTCTTCTGCTGGAATTATAAATTTTATTTATTTATAACGAGACTATAGTTTCGAGGGCTTTGCCCTCTTCATCAGTCTATTACAATGGATTCACAGGAATTAATTTATGAATCTAAAAAATAATCATAATAAATAAATAAAATTTATAATTCCAGCAGAAGACACACTCTTTTATTGTCTCCTTCAATATATTTTTGCTAGTTTTATTTTAAATACATTTAATTTTTAAAAAAATTTCGTTACAGCCGTTTTTGAGAAAAAAAAAAAAATAAAAGAAGGGGGTGTAAATTAGTAGTGTCGCGATGACTTCAAATAAATTAAAATGTGAAAGTCGTGTGGTGAACACACCAGTTTATTTAATGTTAATGAATTGCAATGCAACTGATGGTGCTGCTGTTGTGGCAAAAATTTGCTCCAAATATCACCAATAATTAATCAACTGTGCCAAATATCACCAATTATTTATATTAGCTTCACTTGTATGTATCTATCTGTGTAATGTATCTATCTATTAATGTGACTTTTGTTCTGTTAAATTCCGCAATCATTTCTCTATAAAAATAATTGTTTACCCTACTCAATTTAAATGAAATAATATAAATATAATAAAAATAAATACATTACATTATGTTAAATTCCGCAAACTTTTCTCTATAAAAATAATTAAGACTATAAATTAGTATTTTAGTTTTGTTAAATTGTTAATTTTATTTTAAATTGAAAGTTTTTGCCGAGAGTAGCAGAATTTTTATATATTGAAGGAGACAATAAAAGAGTGTGTCTTCTGCTGGAATTATAAATTTTATTTATTTATAACGAGACTATAGTTTGAAGGGCTTTGCCCTCTTCATCAGTCTATTACAATTGATTCACAGGAATTAATTTATGAATGAAAGGTTAACATCTTTCATGTGGTTAGGTTAAGAAATTACACAGGGTGGGCAAGTTTAAGAATTGACATTTATACTTGTTTTTATTATTTTGACTGTAGGTGGCGATAGTGAAGTTAAATTTCAATAAAGACTTAGAAATAATTAAACAAATAGCAGCTAAAAACGGTTACGAGAAAACCACTTATTGACAAACTATTAAAAAAGAAAATTGAAAAGTCAACTCTGAATCTGATTTATTCCCAAATGTCCGAGCCAGAATCAAAACCAAAATTAATAATCCCATACAATATGGAAAAATTTCGGAAACTTTAAAATTCAAATTCAAAACTTTAGGATATCAAACTATTTTCAAATCCTCTAGAACATTGGGATCTGATATTAGCAATAATAAGAAAGACAAAATTCAAAAAATGGACAAAAAAGGTGTCTATTCCATAACATGTGGAGAATGATTCGACCTATAGGAAAAACAGAACGAAATTTAAACACGCGCTCGAAACTATAGTCTCGTTATAAATAAATAAAATTTATAATTCCAGCAGAAGACACACTCTTTTATTGTCTCCTTCAATGTTAATTTATTGTATAAAAATGTATATTGTAACTGGGATAACTCCCGTATATCGAATAAAATAAAATGAAAAAATAAAAATAAAATAAAAAATAAAATTATTAATCAATACCAAAAATTAAAAACTTCTATTTTAAGTTATAAATATGTCTTTTTTATCTGCAAAAAACCGAAACCGGGTTAAGCCGATTTTATAGAAAAGATGAAATTCGAAAACCGGTTTTCTAAAAAGTCGGTTTTTGAATAAACCCTAATTACTAATGTGGGAAAGAAGATTCTATGAAGAAGGCCAGTAATTGTAATGTTTTCAGCAAATGTTCAAAGTTAATGATAATCTGTACAAGCCTAGGGGGGAATGACTATTGAGTTCTAATAAATAAATTTCTTGATTCAGATCCAGTAATTTATGAAATGCACGCATAAACTGCGTCTTGAAAAACGTTTTCATCAATTTTTTGAGAAAGTAAAAAAAAATAAAAATCAATGATTCTGAATTCGAGAATAATTCCATGAATAAAATAAGTTGTTTGTTATAGGGCAATGAAATTATCCGAAATGTCTTTTGGCTTGTGCAAGGGCCCAAATAAACATTTGTAGCCCTGGCTGGGTCGGCCTTAAAAAAATCATTTGATATCATTTACGATGCCGAAGGGAATTATCACAAGACACAAAAGTGAACCTAAGATGTGCTTTCTCATCCCCCCCTCCAGCCCCTCTAGCCTCTCCTGGGATCAGCTATAGAAAATGTATTATTAATACAATTTATTTAACTTAATTCGCAAATACGAGTATTACCTCTTAAAACAGACTTACTTCTCTCTTTATATCTCTCTAGCCAGTCTCGGGTAACATCCAAGGGTAGCATTGAAATATACTAAAATAGATTTCATCCGAGTTCTTTATTATCTACTCTTATTAAACGAGCAAAAATTGTATATTTATATATTTGTATCTTTTTTCTATTTTGAAAACGGCTCTAACGATTTTGATGAAACAAACTCTATTAAGAAGTTTTGAGGATGAGAAAGCGATCTGGCTAGGTTTGGACCTCATCAAAATTCATCTTAATTGACTTTTTCTTAATTAAAGTAATTATTGACAGATGAAAATGTCAATAAAAAAGTTTGTTTACATTTTTTTCAATTATCTTTTATTTATTAATTGGCTTTTTAATTAATTTTAAAACCCACTAATATTTTATAACAAATATTATTATATGTTAAAATTAGGAAATTTTAATTATTTTTTTTATTTAATTGTTTTCGGGAAGATGCCCAATTAGCCAGTCCAGTGTTCTATCTTCTCGGTTTTTAAAGTTTTACCTTTTTACCTGAATTTTAAATTAAAAATAATATAAATATACAGCTTTTGACTGAAGCAAAAAGTTACCGAGCATCGCTCGGTGCTCCAGGTACTCTTATTATATTAAACGAGCAAAGTTTATATATATATATATCCGGTCGGGTTCTCGAAAACGGCTCTAACGATTTGGATGAAATTCACGGGTTAGGAGGGTTTTGTGTTGGACATTCGATCTGTCACGGTCTCATCTTCGGCTAAGTTGTATTTGATGGGTTTTTTGTTAATTGAAATAATTATTCACAGGTGGTTGTCTCGATAAAAATGTTTATTTACATTTTTATTCAATTTCCTTTTAATAAATAATTGGTTTTTTAATTTTATATCCCACAATAAGATCATTATAATTATTATTATATATTAAAAGTTGGGCAATTTAATTGATTAAAAATCGAGTTTTAAATCCCACAAATATTAATTTGACAATTTAATTGATGAACTCAAAAATTGTTATTTAATTAAAAAAAATAATTATACCGTATTTATTTATATAAACACTATTGTTTGTTTACCTACAACAAGCTTTCAAGGGTATTTCAAGGTCAAGTTCTGTTTTTAAATGGAATCCTATATTTTTCTATACGTCTACTTAATCTACACAAAAAACAAGGGTACCATTGAAATATACCAAAATAGATTTCATCCGAGTTCATTTATTATTATATAGGGTGTTTCTAAATTGATGAAAAATATTTTAAAGGGTGGTTTCTCGTCAATAATTAAGGGGGGGGGGAGGGTGGGGCTTTCATATAATTTTTTGTACAAAACCCCTTCCCCCTCAAAGTTCCAGCCCCATATAGTGAAACGCCCCCCATCCTCCCCCCCCCCCTCTTCTTTTTGTTCGAACCCCCTATGGGGAAAAAAAATTGTTTTTATTTAAAAATATCCACTATGGAAGGATTTAGAATGAAATTTGGCAGATAATTGATGCTAATAAATTGGCAGTTTTTCACAATGACCTTTTACTTTCGTTTAAATTTTTTTTTTGCTTGGATTTCTAGACTTCTGTCCATTAATTCCATGAAATTGCTTCTGGAAAAGAATGTACTTTTCGTCCAAGTTTGAGCTTTCTAGCTCAAACAATTTATTCATTAAAGAATTGCCAAATCGCTAACATTCCGAAAGGATTTTCACTTTCTTGCAATTTTCATTTGCTTTTGTTTTTAAATTATTAAATTTCCACAAAAGTAATTTTACATATAATTCGAGTATTCTAGCCTACTCATTAAGATCGAATCAGCCAAAAATAGAAGTTATCAATGTAAAATACTTTTTTTTTTTTTTTTTTTTTTTTTTTATTTACAAATAGGCTTTATTTCATGTTTTGTTTGAAAATATAAAATTCAAGCGTGTAAAAAATTGATTAAAACATTTTTATAATATTCATTCTGTTTAAAGGTGAACTGCCGATTAAAATTGAATTAGTTGCTTCACGCAGAAACAAATACAGATGAAGCATTATATTGCGTCCACTATATTCAGCAGGCTTTGCCTACCGGGCGAGGCAAAGTTATCAGATTTGCTCAAAAAATTTCAATTTTTTTCCCCCATTCGTAATTTGAAATAAATATATAACTAGAGATAAATCATTAGCAAGGATTTATTTTTCTCTCTGTTTGTAGGTCTTTATGAATTCAGATACCCATTTAAGGTAGTTCTTTCGCGACAATCCACACAAAAAGTTTAAGACTCGTAACAACTCATCACTCAATAAATCTACGGTCTAACTAAGAAAAACATTTTTTTTTTTTTTTTTAGAAATTCCACTTTATTCATCAACATACTCTCCTCCAAGAGTCAAAGATGGGCAAAGTTAATTTATTAGTGATTTTGTTTGACCAATACTAGGTGCCCCCCCCCCAAAAAAAAAAAAAACTAGTGTGAATATCGAACCAAATTTCACACGTAGTTTTGGTCCATTGAGATTAAGAGCTGATTAGATTTTGGTGCATATCGACCCAAAATTAAGGGGGTGGAGGGGGGGGTTAAAAATTAAAAATCTAGGCCATTTGAGCAAACTCAACCAAATTTTGTATACATAATCAGTGGGACCCCAGAAGTCTAAAAATGCAAAAACTAACCGCCCAAAATGGGGGGGAGGGGTCAAAAAATGAAAATCTAGGCTCTTGTACCAAACTCAACCAAATTTTGTATACATAATCAGTGGGCCCACAGTAATCTAAAAATGCAAAAACTAACCGCCCAAAATGGGGGGGGGGGGGAGGGGGTCAAAAAATGAAAATATAGGCTCTTGTACCAAACTCAACCAAATTTTGTATACATAATCAGTGGGCCCCCAGGAGTCTAAAAATGCAAAAACTAACCCCCCTCCCCTACATGATTATAAATAATTTTATTAAATATTAAATATAAGTGAGGGGCCAGGTTGTATGGTAAAGTCAAGTGGATGGCCACATCAGAACACGTCAGCTTATTTTTCAATAATAAAACTAAATATTTTGATTTCAAAAAATTAAAAAATTTAGTGTTCTAAATCAAAAATAGGCAACAATCGCCCTTTTTGGAAGATTAAACCAAATGTAATCTCAAAAACTAAAGCAGATGCAGTCTATCCAATGCAATTTTCAGAATCAGGGCCCGAAATAACTCCAGGAAAAGACTTAGAAACTAAGATATATAATAAAACAGTTTTCTTTAATTTTTGTAGGGGTTTTCCCCATACTTACTTCATGTCTAATAATTTCGTCAAATAGTTTTTCAAAGGTGCGCATAGCGGCCACTTTTACGAGATGTTCTTTTTCTCTGTCGGATGGCAATTTTAAAGGTCAATTTCTTTTCGTTTGGTTTAGCTGGCAAATCCCACATTTCTTCTGCATTAATCGGTGTCGATCGACTTTACGTAACACATTTGACACTATATTCACTGCTGCTGGCCTCCTCTGGCCGATTTCAGAGCATTCTCATCTTTTTCTATTTCCTAGAATATAAAATCAAATATAAGTACACTTAACAAAAAATACAAAAATTAAATAAAAAAACAGAACAAAATATTAATAATAATAAATCGAAAGAGGTGAATTGCCATCTCTTTTTTAAAAAATAGATGGAACATTTTTTTCAAAAATCAACTCGACACACAGTATAAGCCAATATACTGGGTGAGTTTTTTTATCTTGAGACAGTCTTATAACTCAAAAACAGTGAATTATATGAAAAAAAAGTTTCAAATAAAAGTTTATTTATATCAAGGGGAAACTAAACTACGGTATTGTTTGATCGATCTAGAACAAGCTTTCAAGGGTATTTCGAGGTCAATTTCTGTTTTTTACTTTATCCAATGCAAAGCATGGGTAAAGTATTGTAATCGCTCTCGGGGCAAGCGTGGCTTCAAAGGGTCCTCAGGTAAAGACTACGGAACCCATGGACTCAATTAAAGTCACAAATTGTAGTATTCAATTAGGTTGAATTTTAGCACGTGACGGTTTTGCCAAAAATTACATGGGGTCTCGTCGAGAGGCCAAAAAGTGCGATTTTTTCATTTAGTGCGTGCGGATGGATGTGATGGATGTATGTTATCGTTTTTTTGGCCCACGATTTTTTCCACACCGTTGCACCGATTGAAATGAAATTGAAAACCTACCATTAGTTTAACAAAATGAAGCGCTGATTAGTTTTTGGTACATATCGGCCCACAAACATTAGTACTTTATTTCAGTACTTTTTTAGTTTTTTCTAAATATCTTGAAAATGACTTAACCAATTTTGATGAAATTTAATATCCTAATTAAGTACCTTGGGGACCACAAAAAAGGTTAAATAAAGTTTTTAGTAAAATTATATTTTAAAGTACTTTACTCTAGAGTAAGATAGTACTTTTTTAATTTTTTAAATTCTTTAAAATTTATTCATTTGATCGTTTTAATATAGCTCATTTAACCTTGCTTAAGTAAGAATGGATAGGCTTCTCTCTGTGAAATGCTAAAAATTTGGGAGGAAATTTTATAAGTAACCATAGCAACTGCGTTGTTTTCTTATCCGTTACCTTTGCTGAAGACATGGAGGAATCGACTTAAAATCAAAAATAACGATTGATTCTTATCTAATACTAGAGGAATAACCTTATTGCATTCCATTTTTGATGTTTTGACTATTAATGGCAACCTCTACTGAAAACGTGGAAGAATCGACTTAAAATCAAAAAGACTAAATTCTTTTTGGTAAACAACTCAAGCTTGAGAATGGTTACCAATAATAATCGAAACGTCAAAAACCTAATGTAGAATTGTTATTCCTCAAGTATTAGATGAGAATCGATGGCTATTTTTGATTTTAAGTCGATTCCTCCATGTCTTCAGCAATGGTTACAATAATAACCGAAATGTCAAAAATCCAATGTAGAATGGTTATTCCTCGACTATTAAATGAGAATCTATTTTTGAATTAATGTCAATATGAACTACAAATTGCAAGTGATATCTGATTAATAATAAAGGAACAAACATATTAATATTTCAAATGAATTTGGATAAAGTTTAGCAACGATCCGTTGCAGTTTATTTAAATAGAAACCTTTTTTCATGCAAATTCTAATCTACAAAAAAAAAACTAAATTTTAATATTAAACCCCCTCGTATAAAAAAAAAAAAAAAAAAAAAAAAAAACAAATTATTTAAAGTGTTTTTATATGCGATTTTTTGAGTTTGAAAATTTTAATCTTGTTTTTGAAACTGTATATGTACTCTTCGATTTTTTTGATAATTTTTTATTTTAAACTTCTATTCATTCTACAAATTTTAAGACCGGGTTGATAGTGGTCCTATGATAATTACTATTTTTTTTCGATTTTTGAAAATTTCGAAAAAAATTTATTCGCTATTAACCATTATTAAAACCACTTTTTGGTATTGAGTTCTCTTTTTTTTAGTTATTTTGAATTGATTTTTATCGTTAACAGGTGTTTAAAATAAATAATTAGTATTTTAGTTTGTTGAAAGAAAATCAAAATCAAAAAATCGAAAACAAAAAAATAGTAATTATCATAGGACCACTATCAACCCGGTCTTAAAATTTGTAGAATGAATAGAAGTTTAAAATAAAAAATTATCAAAAAAATCGAAGAGTACATACAGTTTCAAAAACAAGATTAAAATTTTCAAACTCAAAAATCGCATATAAAAACACTTTAAATAATTTTTTTGTATTTTTTTCTAAAAAGTATGTAAAAAACAAAAATTTAAAAAAAAAAATTTTGAATTTGGACCATTTTTGAAGAAGTTATGAGCGAAAAACCGAAATTCGATATCTTTTAAACCGGTGATCAAAAAAATTTCAAAATTTACCAGGAAGAGTTTTTTGATGGGTACTAAAAAATGTCAAAAAATGAAGGAAATTTTTTAAAGCATCCGATTTGCCGTGGAACCCCCCATTATACCATTATATCTACATTATCTTGTGTACGCTAATTTTTTTTATAATACATTAAAATGTTCAATTTGAAGTGTTAAGCCCCATTCACACTACGCTGACGATACGTGTTAACACGTCAGCTGACGTTTTCGGCGGCGCGTGTTAACATGTCAGCGTCAGGCGGGGTGTGCACACTACGCTGACGTGTTAACTCGTCAGTTGTTCTTTGGTTGCTTATACAGACAGGAATAGGCATCGTTGCGGAATGGATAGGAGACTTTTGGATGGCTAATCCAAATGAATAAAAAATTAAATATGGAATTTAAATGATAATTGACTGCTTTATTAAATTTGATCCCCTATAGAAATAATAAAAAGGAAATCTAACTAATAATGATCATATTACAGAATTATTAAATTCATTTAAATATTTGAATTCTTAAATTTGATACCTCATATTATTAATTATGAAAACTAAAATTCATAGATATTCATCGTCGCACGACACGACACGTCAGCATAATGTGCACACTCCTAATTAAAATAATTGATTAATTTTTTTTTGCACTCGTCAGCTGACGTGTTAACGCATGTCGTCAGTGCAGTGTAAATGCGGCTTAACTCTTATATCTTGACGAGTTGTCTGAAATTCAATGGCTAAGAAGCATATTTATTAGTTTGCTGCAGGTCTATTGTAATCTAAAGAGGATTTCTGCAGCTTGGCAAGTCATCCGACCAGACATCACAAATTTACAAGCCCCAACTTATCTAATCTCATTAATAATTTTTTTTTTAAGTCCTCTTGAGTTACCTTTTATGCGGAAACCGAAATCCTTAATTCTCGCTGATTTAAACAAAAGGATTCCCTGTGTTTTATTATTTATCATTTTTTTCGCTTGTAAATCGCATTAGTACACTTAGAGTGGCCCCGACACACAAATATCAAGAGAAGTTTGACGGGCGGGGAATTCCGTAGCTCTGTAGATCCATCCCTCGTGCTCATTTGGGACAGTAGATCCCAACCCTGCTACACAAATATCCCTCCCGAGGGATTGTGCTCACCCTCTCCGGGGGGGGAGTGGCTCATCTTCAAAAGGACCGAATTCTTAACTTAACAGTTGGGGCTTCAACCCCCTCTTCACCCCCTTCGATTTACATTAAAACAGTCCGGCTGATATATTTTCAAGGTTTTATTACATTTAATAGTTTATCTATGGAGATAAAGAACAACATATTTAATTAAAAAATAAGTCGATAGTATTAAGGGAAAATTTCTGATAATTAAACGATCATAAAGAACATGGAAATAAATCAGTGTGCACTACTCTACACGACGTTTACTATATATTTTAATCAAGGGTGCCTTCAGGGAAAGGGGGGGGTTGAAAATGGTTGTATTTTAGCATTATATGCTAAAAATAAGAACAGTCAAGTCTTATTACTTCAACAAAAGATAATAAAAAGCTCGTCTAATTCCTTAGAATTGAATAAAATTTAAGGGAGAGTACTTTTCATTAAACTGGGGGGGGGGGGGGTCATGAGACTAGGGGTGGGCACCCCTGATTTAATAAAAAATCATCATAATATTTATTTATTTATTATATAGGTATATACAGGGTTTACTGGAGTTCGGGGCAGCAGGTTGATCTTCGAAATTTTTTTACTTTATCCAATGCAAAGCATGGGTAAAGTATTGTAATCGCTCTCGGGGCAAGCGTGGCTTCAAAGGGTCCTCAGGTAAAGACTACGGAACCCATGGACTCAATTAAAGTCACAAATTGTAGTATTCAATTAGGTTGAATTTTAGCACGTGACGGTTTTGCCAAAAATTACATGGGGTCTCGTCGAGAGGCCAAAAAGTGCGATTTTTTTCATTTAGTGCGTGCGTATGGATGGATGTATGGATGTTATCGTTTTTTTGGCCCACGATTTTTTCCACACCGTTGCACCGATTGAAATGAAATTGAAAACCTACCATTAGTTTAACAAAATGAAGCGCTGATTAGTTTTTGGTACATATCGGCCCACAAACATTAGTACTTTATTTCAGTACTTTTTTAGTTTTTTCTAAATATCTTGAAAATGACTTAACCAATTTTGATGAAATTTAATATCCTAATTAAGTACCTTGGGGACCACAAAAAAGGTTAAATAAAGTTTTTAGTAAAATTATATTTTAAAGTACTTTACTCTAGAGTAAGATGGTACTTTTTTAATTTTTTAAATTCTTTAAAATTTATTCATTTGAAAGTTTTAATATAGCTCATTTAGCCTTGCTTAAGTAAGAATGGATAGGCTTCTCTCTGTGAAATGCTAAAAATTTGGGAGGAATTTTTATGAGTAACCATAGCAACTGCGTTGTTTTCTTATCCGTTACCTTTGCTGAAGACAGAGAAATCGATTTTAAACCAAAAATAGCGATTGATTCTCATCTAGTACTTGAGGAATAATCATTCTATATTGGATTTTTGACGTTTCGGTTTTTATTAGTAACCATTGCTGAAGACATAGAGAAATCGACTTTAAACCAAAAATAGCGATTGATTCTCATCTAGTACTTGAGGAATAATCATTCTATATTGGATTTTTGACATTTCGGTTTTTATTGGTAACCATTGCTGAAGACATGGAGGAA
The DNA here is from genome assembly GCA_023213315.1 of Euborellia annulipes. Taxonomy (NCBI): domain Eukaryota; kingdom Metazoa; phylum Arthropoda; class Insecta; order Dermaptera; family Anisolabididae; genus Euborellia; species Euborellia annulipes. Next base: position 16,951 of record JAKCPI010028400.1, on the reverse strand, counting down.
TCGACTTAAAATCAAAAATAGCCATCGATTCTCATCTAATACTTGAGGAATAACCATTCTATATTGGATTTTTGACGTTTCGGTTTTTATTGGTAACCATTGCTGAAGACATAGAGAAATCGACTTTAAACCAAAAATAGCGATTGATTCTCATCTAATACTTGAGGAATAACCATTCTATATTGGATTTTTGACATTTCGGTTTTTATTGGTAACCATTGCTGAAGACATGGAGGAATCGACTTAAAATAAAAAATAGACATCGATTCTCATCTAATACTTGAGGAATAACAATTCTACATTAGGTTTTTGACGTTTCTTTTCTTTTTTCTTTATTTTTTTTTATTTTTTAATGCAATCGAATGCAAGAAGGGGTGCACCAGTAAAGATGCAGCCCCTATGGATCTCGAAAGACCCTTGCATTACCGAAGAGAAGGGAAAGTTGATTAAGTGAGAGGGTGTAGACGTAGGTGTCTATGCACCCTGGTTTTGAAGGTTTGAAGATCATAGGTGCTGGGAAAGATAGAGGCTGGGAGAGAGTTCCAGTTCCTTGAAGTCATGGGGATATATGTATTCGCGAATGAAGTGGTCCGGCACTTTTCAATTTGACCGCGAAAGAGTGTTGGGAGTCGGCAAAACGTGTGCTGCGTGCAAAGCATGCTTTGGGGGAATTATTGATTTTATCTCATCAGAGCACCTGCCGTGATAGTATCTATAGAAAAGGGAAAGGGCAGAGACATCTCTTCGATGAGCCAGCGAGTCGAGGAGTCGGTGAGGGTAGAATCGTCAATTAGCCTGACGGCTCGTTTCTGAATTGCATCAAAATAAACAACTCAAGTTTGAGTTGTTTGCCATAAAAGAATTTAGTCTTTTTGATTTTAAGTCGATTCTTCCACGTTTTCAGTAGAGGTTGCCATTAATAGTCAAAACATCAAAAATGGAATGCAATAAGGTTATTCCTCTAGTATTAGATAAGAATCGATCGTTATTTTTGATTTTAAGTCGATTCCTCCATGTCTTCAGCAATGGTTACAATAATAACCGAAATGTCAAAAATCCAATGTAGAATGGTTATTCCTCGACTATTAAATGAGAATTATTTTTGAATTAATGTCAATATGAACTACAAATTGCAAGTGATATCTGATTAATAATAAAGGAACAAACATATTAATATTTCAAATGAATTTGGATAAAGTTTAGCAACGATCCGTTGCAGTTTCATCTGTATTTCTGAAGAGTGACAACATCTACCTACTAAAATTTTTAATAAAAAAAAAAAAAAATTGTTAATAATGAGGTTAATTTCGATTAAAAATCTTTGTTTTGATAATATTAAGTACCTCGAGCACCGAGCAATGCTCGGTAACTTTTGATTCATTAAAAGCTATATATTAACCTCCCCCATCCCCCAAACCCCAAACCCCCGCACCCCCACACATCCAACGCCACCTCTTCCTTCCAATTATTTATTATTTTTAAAATTGTATTGTGCTCAAAAGTATTAGTTTTAATATTCAGCGCCTGAAAATGCAACCATCAGCCCAACGCGATCTATTGAATGCATATTCTACCACTTGCCAGGCGACGCTGAATCTTTCTAATCAACAGCGACTAAAAATATTATTAAAATAATTAATGCAGTTTTTTTTTTTTTTTTTTTGAAAAATAAATGGAATTTTTTCAAAAATACAACTCACTGTATAAACCAAATATATCAAGAAAGAATTTAAATTTTAAATTCCTGAGGGGATGCTCTCTGATATGCAATGTAAAAATATTTTTTACTTAAAATTTGAAGTTCTTTCTTAAAAATATTATATTATTAAATTTAAAAACTCTAATTTTTAAAACTTTGAGGAGAAAATAGAAAGTGGTCAAATAAATGTATTTTTTTTTTTTTGTTAAGTGAAAATGGTGTGGGTTCTTGGTGAAACATTTTAAATAAAGATAAATAAAAATTTTTCAAAATTATCTTTACTTTGACTGTATTTTAAATCAATGTTCCATTTGCGAAGGTACAGGGATTGTTACCTTACATTATCATTACAAAACAACAATTTATACAATATTTATGGGTTTTATTAAGTAGTATAACTAATAAATATTATACTATATATATTTGTCTAGATTAATTTGTAACAACGCTAAGAGAAATTTCTCTAAAAAAATTTCCCTCTTGCCTAGAATCGAACCTACGAACTCTTGAACTAAGGTCATTAGCTTTAACCACTAGACCAATCTAACATTAATATTTATACCATGATTTCTGTTACTAAAACTATAAATTTTTGATTTAGACTTTGTGTCGAGATAATATTGTATTCATTTGAACTCGAATGAAAATGAAAAAACACCAATAGATTTTAAATTAAGAAACATTAAATATATATTAATTAACGAGGCAAATTTGAAATATAATTGTCAGCGCGGATTTTAAACTGATGGCTCCAATCGATTTTCATTAACCAGGCAAATTTGAAATATAATTCTAATTTGGACTCGAATTTTGAAATGAAAGACTCCAATTCATTTTAAATTAAGAAACATTAAATATATTGATCATTATTCCTCCCCCCCCCCCCCCCCCTCCGCCACTCAAAAGTTAAAGAGGCGAAACTTTTAAGAGACGATGTATTTTCGGTAGTTTACCGGTATACATTTGGAGTGTGGTTTTTTAAGAGGAATAAAATTTTTGGACCGAGACGCTGCCCGCCAGGGCACCAGCCCGGAGGGCCGAGCTTCGAGGGCGTGCCGAAGGCACGCACGAAAAGCTCGTTTAAAATAAACATGTAGATCTAAAGCATATTATTATTAACATAAACTACTGAATTATTTTGAGATTAAATGTAAGAATTCATTTCTCGGGATAGTCAAATCAAATCTACTTTGAGTTTTTAAAGAAATTCAAATTCAATCCTGTTCTATTTAAAACTGGATATGTGTAAAAACTTAGAATTACTAGACTTCGTTGGTATTTAAACCAGATACTTGTCCCAGATATTTGTATTAATTTGAAAGTTTATAATAGGAAAATAAGGACAAGTTTTTATGTGTGACTTTTTATTTATCAGCCAACGTTTCGTCGACTTTGCCGACTTCTTCAGGGCTTCAAATAGTCATCCTTTAAATTTGAGATTTCTTTATGTAAAGATCAAAAGAAAAAAATATTCTATTCTATGTTTTAAAAACAGTGTTGCCTCATTCTATTTATGTTATTTCTGTTTTATATCTAATGTAATTGTTAATATAAAAAGAAAAGAAAGAAAAATTGTTTATGTGAATGTGCCAAATATTTTTTGAAATTTGTGTTTCTGATGGTCTTCAATGGTAACGAAGATAACAAGAAAATTTAGACGAATGTGTGGCATGACTATTTGAAGCCCTGAAGAAGTCGGCAAAGTCGACGAAACGTTGGCTGATAAATAAAAAAGTCACACATAAAAACTTGTCCCTATAAACTTTTAAATTTTAACTTTATTAACGCCCTTTAGTGGGCGCTTAAATATAAAAGGGGTTTTTAGATTTATAATATATAGAATCGGTTTCTCGGTTTGGATGAAATTCACGGGTTAGGGGGTTTTTGTGTTGACAATTCGATCTGTCACGGTCTCATCTTCGGCTAAGTTGTTTTTGATGGATTTTTTGTTAATTGAAATAATTATTCACAGGTGGTTGTTTGAATAAAAATTTATAATTACATTTTTTTCAATTTTCTTTTAATAAAATTAATTGGTTTTTTTTATTTTAAATTCCACTAATAGATCATTACAAATATTATTATATATTAGAATTTGCCAATTTAATTAATTAAAGGTATTTTTCTATAAAATAATTTATTAGAATATCAATTTCATTCTCTTAAAAAATCCGACAATTCGAAGGATCGTGCCTCCTTCTTCAGGATTTAAAAGGGTCAACGAAAGAACCTCCGTGTATATTAATATTATTTTTAATTGCAATTACATTCAAAACTTTGTGGCCAGTGATACGTCTTGATGATGGCCATAGCGGGTCAAAACGTTGTTAAAAATATAAATTAAGTTTTATTTCAATTCAGTTGGTTAATGTAAAGATTTAAGCATCTTTTTTGAGTTTCTTTTTTTGAAAAAAGATGGAATTTTTTCAAAAATCAACCAATTATATAATATTGAAAAGTGAATTTATTTTTATTTAGGAACAAATCAAAGATTTTAGTAGAAATATTTTTACATTGCATATCAGAGGGTTTCGTCCCCTTGGGAATCGAACCCAAGCGCTAACTAAGCTTGCCGGGCTGTTAGCCAAACCCTTAAGACAAATCTCTCTCCGATATGCAACATATATAAGAAATAAAGCTACAAATTTTTCACTCCTTTCAACTCGAATGGAATAGTAAAAAATCAGGCTAAACTTAAAAAAGTTTTCAGTGTCGGTTCCTATATTTAAATGATTAATGTAAAGATTTAAGCATCTTTTTTGAGTTTCTTTTTTTGAAAAAAGATGGAATTTTTTCAAAAATCAACCAATTATATAATATTGAAAAGTGAATTTATTTTTATTTAGGAACAAATCAAAGATTTTAGTAGAAATATTTTTACATTGCATATCAGAGGGTTTCGTCCCCTTGGGAATCGAACCCAAGCGCTAACTAAGCTTGCCGGGCTGTTAGCCAAACCCTTAAGACAAATCTCTCTCCGATATGCAACATATATAAGAAATAAAGCTACAAATTTTTCACTCCTTTCAACTCGAATGGAATAGTAAAAAATCAGGCTAAACTTAAAAAAGTTTTCAGTGTCGGTTCCTATATTTAAATGATTAATGTAAAGATTTAAGCATCTTTTTTGAGTTTCTTTTTTTGAAAAAAGATGGAATTTTTCAAAAATCAACCCAATTATATAATATTGAAAAGTGAATTTATTTTTATTTAGGAACAAATCAAAGATTTTAGTAGAAATATTTTTACATTGCATATCAGAGGGTTTCGTCCCCTTGGGAATCGAACCCAAGCGCTAACTAAGCTTGCCGGGCTGTTAGCCAAACCCTTAAGACAAATCTCTCTCCGATATGCAACATATATAAGAAATAAAGCTACAAATTTTTCACTCCTTTCAACTCGAATGGAATAGTAAAAAATCAGGCTAAACTTAAAAAAGTTTTCAGTGTCGGTTCCTATATTTAAATGATTAATGTAAAGATTTAAGCATCTTTTTTGAGTTTCTTTTTTTTGAAAAAAGATGGAATTTTTCAAAAATCAACCCAATTATATAATATTGAAAAGTGAATTTATTTTTATTTAGGAACAAATCAAAGATTTTAGTAGAAATATTTTTACATTGCATATCAGAGGGTTTCGTCCCCTTGGGAATCGAACCCAAGCGCTGTTTTCCCCTTCCTTTCTTAGTTGAAAGGAGTGAAAAATTTGTAGCTTTATTTCTTATATATGTTGCATATCGGAGAGAGATTTGTCTTAAGGGTTTGGCTAACAGCCCGGCAAGCTTAGTTAGCGCTTGGGTTCGATTCCCAAGGGGACGATCGCTTCGCTCGCTCGCACTTGTAAGCATTTTCGGGAATTTTTCTTCAGTGCCGTACTAATAATAAATTACATAGAATAAAAATTAGTTAAAGATTTTTTTTTTTTTTTTTTTTTTTTTTTTTAATGATATTGATGTGAGAAGGAGATACACCAGAAGGTGCATCCCCTAAAGGCCTGTATGGGCTGGCCCCTCCATCGTGAAAAGAACAGAGTAGAAGGAAAAGAAGCCGGGATCACGAGCCAATCTCAGAAACTTAGATATAATCCAATATCCAATTTACTAAGGTTTTAGGGGCTTCGAGCAGTGGTAAATTCTCCGCGCGATAAATTAGGTTAAATTTATCTCCCACTTAAAAAAGATATTTCTATTTCGTAATTTTATAAATTAAAATTTAGTTATTATTATTTTTTTTTTGATAAGTTTTTTTCGCGGATAGAAAAAATTGTCCGCGGACTAAGTAAAATTTCTCCGCGGACCACTGATGGTCCGCCGGACCAGCGGTTGAGAATAGCTGATTTAGACTATTTATGTTCCTTTTTTTCCTTTTTATTTACGAATTAACGTTTATTATATTACACTGGCACTAAATTTAAAATATATTTTCCAGAAAACAATTATAATAAAAATAAAAATTATCCAGCAATTTTTTGTTTTGCGGACCATTTGGTGCCCCTTTGTGAGTAGCGCCCAGGGCATGATGCCCCCCCCTCCCTCGCTACGCCACTGCATTATACATAAATTTGTGAATCTCAAAGGATTAGGCAGTAATGGTGAAATTTATGTGGAAAGTTAGATAAATTCCTCTTTTGCTTTAGTGATCGACAGTGTGCAAGATAACCCGAGGAAGTCAATTCCTCGTCGCGTCCAAGAACTTGGCCTTTCGCAGACCTCTACTTGGCGAGATTTGCGTCGGGACTTGGGCCTGCTCTCGAACAAAATTCAATTGAGCCACGTGCCAAACAGCGCATCCAACAAATTCGACGGCATGGTTATCTCGGTTTCGGCGACATCAACTGGCCACGGAGATCGTGTGATTTAACGCCAGTAGACTTTTTCTTCATTAAATCACGAGTCTCTACGAATAAGGCGTAGGCCTTAAAAAAAGTCAACAAATTAATGTTAACAAATACCATCAATAATATCGAGCTCGATTTATGCGGTCGGTGGTTTTTTGTAGTAAATAAAAATCTTTCATTATTTTTTGAATTGATAAAAAAAGAACTCAATAATAAGATCAGAGCGGGTTGGTTTTATTGATACAATTAGTGTCGTGAGTTTAAATCAACTTTGTTAAAAAAAAATTTCCTTTGAGCGTTCGGATGATCACTACTCTTACTTCCTGATCGTTCCTCGAATGTAAAAATCTCAAATAATAATTACTTTATCCAATGCGAAGCATGGGTAAAGTATTGTAATCGGTCTCGCGGCAAGCGCGACTTCAAAGGGTCCTCAGGTAAAGACTACGGAACCCATGGTCTCAATCAAAGTCACAAATTGTAGTATTCATTTAGGTTGAATTTTAGCACGTGACGGTTTTGCCAAAAATTACATGGGGTCTCGTCCAGAGGCCAAAAAGTGCGATTTTTTCATTTAGTGCTGTGCGGATGGATGTATGTATGTATGTTATCGTTTTTTTCGTCCACGATTTTTTCCACACCGTTCAACCGATTGAAATGAAATTGAAAACCTACCATTACTTTAACAAAATGAAGCGCTGATTAGTTTTTGGTACATATCGGCCCACAAACATTAGTACTTTATTCCAGTACTTTTTTAGTTTTTTCTAAATATCTTGAAAATGACTTAACCAATTTTGATGAAATTTAATATTCTAATTAAGTACCTTGAGGACCACAAAAAAGGTTATATAAAGTTTTTAGTAAAATTATATTTTAAAGTACTTTACCCTAGAGTAAGATAGTAGTCTTTTTTAAAATTCTTTAAAATTTATTCATTTGATCGGTATAATATAGCTCATTTAATCTTGCCTAACTAAGGATTCCTTCTGTGAAATACCAAAAAATTTGGGAGGAAATTTTAGAAGGAACCATAGCAGTTGCGTTGTTTTCTTATCCGTTACCTTTGCTGACGACATAGAGGAATCGACTTAAAATCAAAAATGACCATCGATTCTCATCTAATACTTGAAGAATAACTTTACTGCATTCCATTTTTGATGTTCCTATCTGATTAATAATAAAGGAATAAACATAAAATCTCGATAAAGTTTAGCATCGATCCGTTGCAATTTATTTTTTAATAATAAAAGAAATTTCTATTTCTTCATAAAGAAAAATCATTTTATATTTGTTGTGCAATGAAATTAAAATAATTATTAGGGGAAAAAAATCAATAAGAGGTTCCACCCATCTGACCTGACTGATCGGGCGACCAACCAAAAGTGGCAAATTCGATAATATGTAAGTCACTTGAAATACAATGTAATGCCGTAGGGTCGTGTGTTCTGATTGAAAAAACAATCGGGTAGCTTATTCCCCCCTGTCGGCAGCTGGAGATAGATCTGCCGCCGATTGTATTGGGCGGAAGGTGTACGACCCCCTAATATAATCAATCAATAGATTCAGTTCCGGTCCCATTGTTTACTCCCCCTTGAGAATAGCTTAGTGAAAGTGGAGGAGAGGTATTCTTGACCTCCTTTATCAGAGTGAACTTTAATTATATACAAAACATTCACTGTGGTCAGGGTCAAGAGCAAGCAAGCATTTTAAATAATAAAATAAATATTATTTCATAAGTATTCGGAAATGTTCTGTTGCAGGTGTAGCAGTGTTCCGCAGAATGTGAATTAGTGTACCGCGATTGATGATATCAGAAGTCAACATCTAAATATTGTTTCGAATATCAAAAAAATTCAAGGACTCAAAATCATCGAGAATTATTTAGAATCTAATTTTATTTTACTATTAAAGGTTGAAATTTATTTTTTAAATCACACATAATCACCCCTTTTTCAGCGTTGATCTATTTATTTAATATTTTACCCAGTAGCCTATATTCCCAGTCAAATATTTATTTTTCTTGACCATGGCGGTTTCCTGCCTATTTATTTATTTATTTTTTATTCCTTGACTACGGCAACTTCCTGTCTACTTATTTATTTATCTGTTTTTTAAATTATTTATTTTTAAATAATTTAACAACAATTTCTTCAAACCCAGTGACATATTCTAACTATTTATTTTTTGTTTTATTTATTTGATTATTTATTTATTCTTCCCAGTGTATTTATTTATTTATTTTTATTATTTGGACGACATGCGGTATTCCTTTTTTTTTGTTATTATTATTATTTTATTCTTGGTCGCAGCATACTAAGGTTTCACACCGTTCTGCTGTGGCCACACCCTGAGCCACTCAACCGGATCCTGAGTGGGAGGATCGGAGGGCTATAAGGGGAGATGTGGAGGCCCCCTATTAAAAAATAAAATAAATATAACTAGTTATTGAACACAAAAAAATATGTTTGAGCCTCATCCACATAAGCTCACGGGGGAAGTGAAACTTCTTTAGCCGTAGATGTTATTTGTATATAACGGCCAAAAAGTTTATCCCCCTTAAAAAATCACACTCCAGAGACATATATATCTATTAAGCTTAAAAAAATTTTTAAGTAGACTTTATAATTATTTTTTTGGAGGTGTTAGATATATATTCATGTTATGTTATTTTTAAATATAGATATTATTATTATCCGTGTTTAATTTATTAGTTTTTTTTTTTATTGTTGTTTTTTGTCAAGCCTACCTATACAAATAACTTTTACGGTTAGGTAAAATAATTTAAATTTCCTAATTTTAATAAATTTTATTTGTCATGAACTATTAGTGGTCCCGGTTTAAAAAAAATTATTTACCCTCTATTGAGCCACTTCACCTTTATTGTAACAAAAAAATCAAACAGATACCTTGCTAAAGAAGTTACACTTCATAAAAATAATACAATATAACTATCTGCGATCGAAATGTTGTAGTTTTATTGTACTATATGTGTTCAATAAATAGTTACAATTAAATATCGTGATTTAAACAAAATTTCAAACTCTAATAAAATTAATCACAAAAATAAAATCTCAAACAGCTACATATTTACCATAATATAAACTACTATTTTTATCGCTTTTTATTTTAATTAACTATCATTTTATTTGATTGATTATTTATATTTTTCCAATTCTACAAAAAAATACACTGATGTGGTCATCCAGATGACTTTACCATACGCCAGGCCCCCTCTTATTATGAAAGATTTCAATTTGCCGATGGTAATAGATTCAAATTTACTAGAAAATCATAAGATGGTGTCATCTATTAGATCCGATGGAATATAATATTTTTAATTATATGTCAGAGGGGTTGTTTTTCTACCCCTCGGGAATCGAACCCGAGTGCCAGTAACAGCAATCCGGGCCATCTGGCTCACCTGCAGGATGCAGGCATATGTAAACGCGTAAAATGCAGACATATGTAAACGCGTAAAATATTTTACTCAAAGATTGTTATCTTAATTTGTAAAATTTCGCGATATAATGATTCTAAATTTAAACATATAGTCATGACATATAATTTAAATACTGGCACTCGGGTTCGATTCCCGATGGGGGTGAAAAACAGGTCCAAGCGATTTTACAAACCCCCACAACTTCTCACCATCTACAAGGCCCAAATCCGCCCCTGTCTCGAATACGGCTCTCATCTGTGGAGAGGAGCCTCAAAATATTCTCTTGCTACCCTTGATGCAATTCAGAAACGAGCCGTCAGGCTAATTGACGATTCTACCCTCACCGACTCCCTCGACTCGCTGGCTCATCGAAGAGATGTCTCTGCCCTTTCCCTTTTCTATAGATACTATCACGGCAGGTGCTCTGATGAGATAAAATCAATAATTCCCCCCAAAGCATGCTTTGCACGCAGCACACGTTTTGCCGACTCCCAACACTCTTTCGCGGTCAAATTGGAAAAGTGCCGGACCACTTCATTCGCGAATACATATATCCCCATGACTTCAAGGAACTGGAACTCTCTCCCAGCCTCTATCTTTCCCAGCACCTATGATCTTCAAACCTTCAAAACCAGGGTGCATAGACACCTACGTCTACACCCTCTCACTTAATCAACTTTCCCTTCTCTTCGGTAATGCAAGGGTCTTTCGAGATCCATAGGGGCTACATCTTTACTGGTGCACCCCTTCTTGCATTCGATTGCATTAAAAAAAAAAAAAAAAAAACAACCCCTCTGACATATAATTAAAAATATTCCATTCCATCAGATTTAATAAATGACACCATCTTATGATTTTCTAGTAAATTTGAATCTATTACCATCGGCAAATTGAAATCTTTCATATTCAAATATGAAAAGTCATTCCATTGCCCTTCGAATTTTAAATCTCTTCAAAATTCGAAACACTCAACGACATTTATTTAAATTATATGCCATGGCTATATGTTTAAATTTAGAATCACTATATCGCGAAATTTTACAAATTAAGATAACAATCTTTGAGTAAAATATTTTACGCGTTTACATATGTTGAGCATCCTTAACAGATCAGATGATATTAATTCAGATTCTACCTCTGCTTTCGCTCTTCATTTACATTCGGAAAATCATACTGCCTCCACTTCTAATCCTACCCCAATTCATTTTGAAAGAAGTGGTCCCAGACTTCTTCTTCTAGAATCAACTGAGATTAAATTGGCCCTTCTGAATAAATCCAGTATTCTCAATAATCAATTGGACTTTGACAAAGATATAATCATTGATTCTAATTTGGCTAAAATTAATAAATTAAAAATCGGCTCCTAAATTTGATTACATATTTTGTGTTTGTATTTTGTTCTTTGTTTTTATTTTTTTGTTTTTATTTTTGTTTTTAATTTTATTTTAAATAATAACATTTTGTTTATATTTAAGAAAAAGATTGAAAGTATTTTCTGAACGTACTTTAACTTCTGGTTGTTGATGAAACTTTCTGAATGTACTCTTCTCTCTCAAAAAATTTTACTTGTTAAACGTTTTTACAAATTTGTATTCAGTTTTTATTTGAACTCCTGAAGATGGGCTAGTAACCCGAAATATATATCGAGTGAATCAAACTCAAATAAACATACATTTGTTTTAATATATTTCCTTTTTGTGAAACTTAACCTAGAAAATTCTCCTCATAAGTTATTTATAATGTTTCACCTAGAACCGACACCTAAATCCTTAAAAATTATGTCAGAGAGGTTCGCATCCCGCAGGGTAGCCAGATGGCCCGGATTGCTGTTACTGGCACTCGGGTTCGATTCCCGAGGGGGTGAAAAAAAACCCCTCTGACATATAATTAAAAATATTCCATTCTCCTCGGATTTAATAGATGACACCATCTTATGACCCTCTCTTATATTTAATATTAGCTGCAAGGCCTGCCTTCGGCGGCCCTCTTGCTAGCCAGGGGCACGCCCCATGGACCCCCAGCCCACGAACCCCATCCTCCCCCCCCCCCCCCCCCCCCCCCCCCCCCCCCCCCCCCCCCCCCCCCCCCCCCCCCCCCCCCGCATCATGCCCAACCCCGACCCACACCATCACCCCAACACTCCATCCGCACCCCCCCCCCCACACACACACCCCGCCCACCATGCACCGGTGCCTCAAAAGGCCTAGATTTTTAATTTTTAACCCCCCTCCACCCCCCTTAATTTTGGGTCGAATGCACCATGCAGCTCTTAATCTCAATGGACCAAAACTACATGTGAAATTTGGTTTAGATATTCTCACTAGTTTTTGAGCTAGCTCGTCCACAAAAATTTGGTAACGCACAGACTAACGGACAACTAGACAACTGGACAACCAGACAACCAGACAGACTAACTAACAGACATTTTGACAAAACAATTATTATCTCAAAAAATATAATTTTTTCGATGTTCACTTATTAGGGCTTTTTGTAGACCTAAATGCCATGGTTTCGCTCAATTTTTTTTAATCAAAATAGTTTCAGCCGTTTTTGAGATATTTCGAAAAAAAGAAGGAAAAAACCACTTTTTTCATGCACGATTACAATACTTGACCATACCCTGTATGGTAAAGTAAAATGTTAAGAAACCCATATTTGATCAAATTTTATTTGGATTCGATATATCTACAATGTTATTTGGCTGATGAATTTTCAAGTTATCTATGTATTTTATAAAAATTTACTTCCCTGTTCTCTCTTCTAATCAATTTGTTTAATAATGAAGTTTAATATATAATTAAAGCAGTTAGAAGTGTCAAGATTGACAGAATAGACATGCCAGGTCGTAACTTCTAGGCTAAACTTAGGGTGTTATGATGACGTAACAAAAAATTTTTAAGAAAAAAATAAAAACCGACTTCAAAAAATTAAATGCAACAAATATAAAAATACACTAAAAGGTATAAAATAATTATTATCTTATTTAGTTACAACTAAACGACGAAATATTAACACGAAATTACTTTTTAAAGTCGGTGCCAAACAAACTATACCTATAAGCGAGCGTACCCGCCAAACGTACTAAGTAAGATCCGTCGAGTGCGATTCATAAAAGGTATATGTTTGGCACCAACTTCAAAAAGTAATTTCGTGTTAATATTTCGTCGTTTAGTTGTAACTAAATAAGATAATAATTATTTTATACCTTTTAGTGTATTTTTATATTTGTTGCATTTAATTTTTTGAAGTCGGTTTTTATTTTTTTCTTAAAAATTTTTATTTTTCTCTTTTTAGTGATGTTATTAATAGTGATTATATCATCAGAACTTGACCAAATTAATATGACACCATCCCTAAGACACCCCCTTTCGGATAAAAAAAGAACCATCGAAATCGGTTCATAAACAAAGAGGTTAGGTCTAAACAAACCTAATAAAAAAGGTCTAATACCTATGAAAAAAAATCGAAAAAAAAATGGGACCAATCGGAAGCTAGACTGGACCCAATGCAAAAAAAATTTTCAAAATCGGTTGACAATTGGCGGAGATATGAGGTAACATAGGCACAAAAAAAAAAAAAAAAAAAAAAAATTCAATCGAATAGAGAACCTCCTCCTTTTTTGAAGTCGGTTAAAAATAGAGCACATGTTGTTGCGCCCATAACATAATCAGGAATAATATCCGAAAACTCCCATCCAACTTTTGTTATGTTGGTTAATAGTGGGTTTCCTCGCTATAAAAAAATATGAAAGAATCATGATTAGTTTTAGGATTTAGTAATTTAAGACACACCTTATATAATATAAGAATAACTTTTTAACAAAATCTGTAAATGTTTAGGAGGTGAAAAAGTGTATCTAGAAAGAAGCTTGTATTAATGTATAGATACAATTCATACATAGTCTATTGCGGTTTAATGTTATAGCATCTTTTAATTGAATTTAATTGAAGCTTGTTGTATCATTCTCTATCGAAGATGACTCGGAAGAGTTCTTCTGGATTAAGTGTTCTGACTAGGTTCTGATATTACAAAACCATAACAAATTGTTTCTGCCAATTCATTTCTTGCCCTCTATTTTGCATTACATGATGGTTTGGAATAATCCATATTTAGATCCGCTTAGTATATGTTGAAATAATTACAGTTTTCGTTGTTTGATTATGGCAAAAGTCAAAATTGTGTCCCAGGTTAGTTGAATGGCTAGCTAGAATGATATATTCAGAATTATTTGTTCTATTATCTATTTTAAAACTATTTATGGTTTATATTCCTTCGGCGGCCCTCTTGCTGGCATAGCCCCCTGGACCTCTACCACCCGAAACCCACCCATCACACCCACCCCCGCACCATGCACCCGCTACGCACCCTGGACTACAATCCCGTACCATACCCCCGCACCCCCCCTCTACGCTCCCTGGACTACAACCCCCCGTACCATATCCCACTATTCCCCCTGGACCCCCCCCCCCGCCCCGAACCCACCATGCCCCAACCCCGCACCCCACCATTGGACCTTACCCACACCAGCATCCAGTTTTTGCATTTCTATCCTTCTAGTGGTCCACAGATTATGTGTACAAAATTTGGTTGAGTTTGCTCCAATAGCAAGAATTTACATTTTTTGACCCCCCTCCCCCCCCCCTTTTTTTGAGGGAATTTTTATAAACAAAAGTTGTCCGAAATCACATCCCCTACAACTTTGCTCATTACAAAATTTGCCGTAGAGTTAATAGTTTAGGAGTTATTTGATAATTTCCATTAGTGCGCCCCCCCCCCAAACCCCCTTATATATAGCTATAAGCGTAAGTTAGAAGACATCTGATCCAAATATGAAATTTCATAAAAATCCCTTTGGCCGTTTTTACGTGAATCGTGAGCAACTTTTGGCGGAAACCACGGAAACAGACAGACAGGAATTTTGTTCAGGGTGTTTTCGTTCATAACTTTGGTTGAAACGTGTGCAACCAAAATTTGATATGATTTGGACCTATGTACAGACAAAACCTTAATTTTATATATATATAGATTTGTATTTATTTATAATACCTATAAGTTTGTGTATTCAAACAATCAATACAATTTTTTCACTATAAACTTCTCTATAAAATGGCATGTTTTCCCAGAGATAGACTAATGCTCTTATGCCAATTTAATCGTTTGAAAAAGTCTCCAATGCAAGGTCGAAATTGAGCTTTGATTAATGTTGAATGTGTGGAAAATACTTGCGAATCCATATTTTATATAAGTCAAAAAATATGAACATTAAACACACCGGACTAGATATGGAGGAGAGAGATCGGAAGAATCAAGCTAAGAACATACCAAGCGAAGAGACTAGGCAACTATTTATTAAATATAAGAGAAATGGAAGAAAGCAGATGGCCAAGGGTATGCCTAAAAGAAATCGTAAGAAACATCAGCAACAAGAATGACTCAAGATGGGGTGGCAATTTTAGAAGAAGATGGGAGGAATGGGGAGAACCAGAAATACCTACAAAAGTGATGAGCTGGGAAGCTGAGAGGACCTATATAGATGGAGAAAGCTATAAAGAAAGGCATAGAACAGGGGTGGCCACAACGTGGCTCGCTAGCCGCATGCGGCTCTTAAGTCAATCTCGTGTGGCTCTTGAATAATACAGATTTTAAGAAGTATAATAATTAGGTCCCAGAAAAAAAATACCCACTAACAAAAGAGCGTGCTAAGAGACTAATCTCAATATTTGGAACTACTTATGTGTGTGAATCACTGTAGGTACTCAACGCTTAAGTTCATTATATCTAAATATCGATCCGAACTAACTGATGAACATTTAAGTTAACTCGTGTGAACTGCGCTTACCAATTATCAACCAGATTTCAAACAACTAACAGTCAACATGAACACTCGTAAAAGTACTTATCAAAAGAAAATGTTATTTCTTTTTACTTTACCATACAGGGTATGGTCAAGTATTGTAATCGTGCATGAAAAAGGTGGTTTTTTCCTTCTTTTTTTCGAAATATCTCAAAAACGGCTGAAACTATTTTGAAATTAAATTAGGTTGGAGTTGGTGGTGTTTCACATAAATTTTATTGAAACTATTTTGATTAAAAAAATTGAGCGAAACCATGGTATTTCGGTCTACAAAAAAGACCTAATAAGTGAAAATCGAAAAAATTATATTTTTTGAGATAATAATTGTTTTGTCAAAATGTCTGTTAGTTAGTCTGTGTTAGTCTGTGCGTTACCAAATTTTTGTGGACGAGCTAGTTCAAAAACTAATGTGAATATCGAAACCAAATTTCACACGTAGTTTTGGTTCATTGAGATTAAGAGCTGATTAGAATATCCGGCGAGGTTTTCAGCTTTTTTCCTCGCCAAAAGTATTCCAAATACTTAATTAATAATTTTCTCTTTGTAAAAAAAATTTTTTGTAAAATAATATTGTATATGAAAAAAAAATACAAAAAAATAAAAAATGTAATAACCCCGAATGTCATCCTAGGCAATGTGAGTTAAATGAAATTTATTAATACCAGATCCCAAAATGTTAGGGGATCTAAAAAAAATAAACATATGTACATAAATTGCTGAATAAACTAACATTATAAAAAAAAAACTGCAACGGATCGTTGCTAAACTTTATCCAAATTCATTTGAAATATTAATATGTTTGTTCCTTTATTATTAATCAGATATCACTTGCAATTTGTAGTTCATATTGAAATTAATTCAAAAATAATTCTCATTTAAGAGTCGAGGAATAACCATTCTACATTGGATTTTTGACGTTTCGGTTTTTATTGGTAACCATTGCTGAAGACATAGAGGGAATCGACTTAAAATCAAAAATAGCCATCGATTCTCATCTAATACTTGAGGAATATCCATTCTAATTAGGTTTTGACATTTCGATTATTATTGATAACCATTGCTGAAGACATGGAGGAAACGACTTAAAGTCAAAAATAACGATCGATTCTTATCTAATACT
>JAKCPI010028399.1:0-11181 GCA_023213315.1 Euborellia annulipes | reverse complement strand
GAAATGACGTCACTGAATTAAAGTATCATTAAGGTAGATTAGAACAGATCTTAAGAAGAAACAAAGTGTTATGTTTTTTGAAGATTTTTTTAATGTAAGAGAGCCAGCTAGAGGGGGTCCAGGGGGTGGGCGAAGCCTCTTGCTAGAAGGCGGGCGGAGCGGCTGGTAATAAATATATAGGTAAGAGAAAGTCAAAACAGTTTAGCAAACTATGCAATTGAATGGCGAATGCGGAGACCATTGGTAGACTCCTTCCGCAATCAAATTAACGTGTTTTTTTTTTTTTTTTTTTTTTCTTTACGAGTCAATAAATATTTTATTCTCCTGTGAGAACGTGACTAGCCCGTTATCTCCATCAATTCGTATCGAGGCAAGCAATTACATACAGCGTGTCTTCACTTGTGATGAAAAAGGAATCAGTTAACTACTAATGGCTTAATTCCAGGAATTTTACTTTCCTATCGAAAACAACAACTCAAGTGATTGGACAATTACACTTTTGTGTGCATAAAACTCAATTGATTGACAAATTGAAATAAATTTCCAATCAAAGAGATCAGTGCCACTTCATTTGAACTAAAATAATTTCGTAAGTGGCGAAATAATACACACTTAGTGGAAAATAATACAATATCAAACTGAGTAGTCTATTTAATGTAATATAAAAAAAATTATACTAATTACTAGCCGCGAGGTCCACCTTCGGAGTACTTTCTCATGGTTTGAGCATGCTTATAGGTACAAATATTTTATTTTTACATTTATTCTTCTGCTTTGAGTGAAATAAAAGGTTAGATAAGGGTTGCTCTGGATCTTCTCATCCCCTGGAGGGGGGGTCGGCAAAATGGGAATTTTGCGACCGGAGGAAATAGAACAGACCGGCCCGTCCCACGGTCTGACGCCCGGGATGAAAATATAGAAGGAAGGAACAGACATGTGAAAGAAAAGAAGGATTGCCAGTCCCAGTTCGGGTAGCCCGTGGTCGTCATTCACCTGCCCATAAGATGTGGACCCTTGAGCAAAAGAATAAACAGTGATAATCTGGACAATACCCAAAAGGAACAGAAAGCAGGTTAAAGAGGACCCATGGCAGCAAATACCCTTCCACAATTTATTATTAACAAAAATGCTCGCTCAGCACTCTAGCGAATTAAGAAATTAAAGCGAATTATTACCATGATAGTCGACAGAAACTACCCCATGATCGTCGTGCTCTATAAGCACCCTAGGATATGGGGACAACGTCTTTCTGCTAGACTAATACCCGTATTCATAGTCATTGCTTG
Organism: Euborellia annulipes; assembly: GCA_023213315.1. Taxonomy (NCBI): domain Eukaryota; kingdom Metazoa; phylum Arthropoda; class Insecta; order Dermaptera; family Anisolabididae; genus Euborellia; species Euborellia annulipes. The sequence goes on along the minus strand of JAKCPI010028399.1, from coordinate 9,895 downwards.
AGGAACAAGGAATTCTTAGGCCTATATTAAATATAAGGATTCCTTCTTCCTCAAGGAACAACTATGAATACGGGTATACGGTCGTCCTTGTGCTCACTCTTTTATTGTTTTATTGTTTGAGCATACTTATAGGTACAAATATTTTATTTTTTATATTTATTGTTCTTCTATGAGTGAGATAAAGGTTAGATAAAGGTTGCTCTGGATAAACAGTGATAATTTGGACCTCAAAAAGACAGAAAACAGATCTAAGGGATCCAATTAAGGTCTTAGACTTTTGACGTACCGACAACCATCCATCTTCTTACCTTTACTTACTTTAATCACTTTATATAAATCATCTCTGTACAAAATCATCCTTCATCTTGTTAAACTACTATTCCTTAATCTGCTGGTCCGATGTCTGTAGGCTATTAAGTTGATAAAAGACTGTACTCGGAGTGCCCTATTCCTTAATCTTCTTCTTCTTCTTCTTCTTCTTCTATCTTAGCCTCATTCCCGCAGTTCGGGGTCGGTGTGATGGGTTTTTTTTGCGACCGGAAGAAATAGAACAGGCCGGCCCGTCGCACGGTCTGACGCCTGTTGAAAATATAAAAGGAAGGGACAGAAATGTAAAGAACAGAAGGACTGCTAGTTCCAGCTCAGGTAGCTCGTGGTCGCCATCCACGAACCCACAAGATGTGGGCCCCTGAGCATAAACTACTATTCCTTAATAAAAATCCTAAAAAGAACTTCAACGGTTTCATTTACAAACAACCCACTCAATTATCACCTCCATCTGGGACTGGCAAGTATCCTGTCTCATCGCAAAACAACCTTTTTGGGCACAATAGTTCCCCCACAATTCCAGAACTATCTAGGCCTACTACCCTCCTCAGGCCAGGCTCAACAAACTCCAACAAAAACCGTCCCCTTCTGCTCATCAAGTAAATAATTAAAGTAGTGGATCTTAATATATGGCCTCAAACCTCCAATAGAATCCGGGATGCCATTCCACAACCCTAGAGCGAAACGTACTTATCGAGCGGATTCACCCTGGGCATAAGCGCGTCTCTTATAAGTTCTCCAAGAGACCAAACACATAACAATAATTTCGCCTATTTTTTCAATTTTAACCAGCCGAGTTAGTTATAGTAGGGATATATGATGGGTATACAAGAATTTAAAACCCTCTCAAGTAACAGCAGAAAGATCGTTATAAACCAGACAGCAGTTGTCGAAGTAAGAAATTTTCAGAGACCGAACAATCATCTCCCTTATTCTCTCTGAGTCTTTTAAATTGAGACTCCTAGATTACTTTCTGGAAACATTGCTGACGAGCTCTTTTCTAGCTCAATGTACTGTCCAACACGACACCGAGGTTTTAAAGAATAATATTCTTCTTTATTTTTATTGGTGGCAAATCTTGGAGGAATTTACTTTTTGAATTCTAATGTACTGCGCTGTCAAAAACTAAATAAGTATCGTTTCAAAAGATTTTGTGTGAACACAACTTTTAATTTCCAAAGATAATGTGATCAGTCACATCAAATTTTTTCGTTTAAGATCCATCTTTTTTCAGGCCATTTAGCCCCCACTAGCAAGAATTGAAATTAATCTTTGTCGCAACAAGTACAAGAGGCAAAAACTCTATGAATTGTAGAAACAGCCAGAGGATCATTCAATTACAGGATAAGGAAAAAGAATTGTTGTTGGTTGACATGTGCCCACAATGGTACTGAATATTTATAATAGAAAATTGTCTCCGATTTGTTTTTATTTGAGAATATATCTGTTTCTCTATATTACGCCTGATGATGACCTCAGGAAGGTTAAAACTGTAAAAAGCTTGTGCAAGCCACGGTCTTCTAGCTATTTAAAGATCCTGGAAAAAGAAAAGTTGTTTTTTCTTACTCCTTGGTCGACAACAACCAGAAGTAACCTTCTACTTCCTTATCCTGTTTAAAAATTATTAATAATACAGTATTTGTTAAGTAATTTATAATTTGGCTTCTTTATTAAAAGAAAATATTTCATTTTTTTCAGATTTTGATTCCCGTCACGCTTCTTGCGGTATCAACGATTTATGCATCACCTCCAACTGCAGACGTCGCCACACTTTACCGGCCCTCCCGAGATGACAGTTACTATTATAATAGATATGGTGGTGCTTATGGAGGAATGCAAGATGCACGTCCTACTACGTCAGGGTACACAGCTGGATGGGGCTATTACCGCGGAAATGGCTATGACAACATAGGAGGAGGTGGAGGAGAATGGTCCCGATGGGATAGATCCAGAGGGGGGTCCAATGCCGGCATCTTCAAGATGGGATGCTACAAGATGGGATGGCGACAGAGGAGGACGCTGGGAAGGCGGAGGCGGAGGAGGAGGAGGAGGAGCCTATGGAGGCGGAGGCGGAGACAGATGGGATAGGGGTGGTAGTGGATATGGTGGAAATACAGATCGATACAATTCTGGATATTACTCTGGTGGATCAAATTTAAGTGGATATGGATCTAATGATCGTTATAATATGGATCGTTATGGAGGTTCAGATCGGGATCGTTATGGAGGTGATCGTTACGCTAATGAACGTTATCCCGCTAGTGGTGGTGATCGTGTATCGATATGGCGGTGATCGTTTGAATGGCGGAGATCGTTACGGTGCTGGACGTTATCCTTCTGGTGATCGATATGGCGGTGATCGTTATGGAGGAGGCGATCGATATGGCGGTGGAGGAAATTACCTATCAAATGACAAATATTCACCTCCTGGAAGTGGAGGTTATGCAAATGATAGATATCCAAGTGGTGGCGGATATCCTGGAAGTGACCGATATCCTTCAGGAGGCTCTAGTTATCCAAATGGCCCGGATCGTTATCCACAAGGAGGTTATTATGATAGATACCCATCAACAGGATCAAATTATCCAAGTGGTGATAGATACCCATCAGGAGGTGCAGGATACCCTTCAGGAATGGACCGTTATCCTAGTGGTGGATCATCATATCCAGGGGGATATCCATCAAGTGGCTCTGATAGGTATCCTACAAGTGGATATCCATCAGGGGGAGATAGATATCCCACTTCTGACAGATATCCATCGGGAGGTTACGGAGGAGGATCAAGTTATAACGGAGGAGGTGGTTATGGAAGTGGCGGATATGGAGGCGGAAGACCAGCAGACAGATATCCAGAAGTTGGAGGAGGAGGAAGTGGAGGAGGAGGTTATGGAAATCGCTATCCAAGCGGAGGAAATGATCGATATGGAGGAGGGGGAGGAGGAGGCGGTGCTTGGAATTATGAAGGTGGCGGATATGCCTCAGGATGGGAACGACCTGGCTATCGGGATAGAAAGTAAGTTCTATTTTATGTATTTGTTAATATATTATTACGTATGTTTTTTTTTTTTTTTATTTCAGTTATGAATACAACTATTACGATATGGGAGGAGGCGGTGGAAGTCGGTATCCAGACCGGAATGTGCCTCCAAATTATCGTGGCCCAACCACCTATATCTCTTATCTATACGATCGGCCTGGAACTGGACATCAACATGGCGCCAGTAGTGTGGTTAGTGGAACTTCAGGGGGCGGCGCTGGCAATAGTGGGGGCACTACCGCAGCTGCCGCCTCCAGCTCCGTCAGCACTTCGGATTCCTCGACGGCTGGCGGACCTAACGGCAATAAAGCTGACAATGGATCTCCGCAGCCAAACAACGGACAACAATGACTTCCACCCCCCAAAGACTATTTTTTCTATTTATGAATAAACAAAAACTTATTTATTAAAAAAAAAGCAATGCGCGCGACTTGGTGATTTAAACAAAAAACAAAACATGTTTTCTTCAGTAAAAATGAAAATATAAACTGTGAATGTTTTTTTGTCTTTATTATACACTGTGCGTCAAAAAAAAAAAAACGTAACACTTGGTTTCTTCTTAAGAAGAACCTGTTCAGTATCTTAATGATACTGTAATTTATTAAACATTTAATATTTCTTATATAATTCTAAGTAAATTTAAGGAGTCAAAAAATTGATTTCTTTTATTGTTACCCTTCCAGGCTGACGTTTCGGCCACTGGTCTAGGCCAATCTTGCAGAGCGGGAGGCGAATTACAATTTCACCGACACACATTCGCGCTCCACTCATAGGACAACGAAAGAATCTGAAGATGGCCTAGACCAGTGGCCGAAATGTTAGCCTGGAACGGCAACAATAAAAGAAATAATTTTGGCTGCCTAAGTCTTGGATTTTTTTTTTTTTTTTGACTCCTTAATAATAATACTTGCCACAAAGACATACCTCACAAGTAAATTTAACACAAATCCATATAATTTTACTAAATAATTAAAATTTAAATAAAAGCAAATTTTTTTTTTTTTAACGTTAAATTTCTAAAATTTTAAAATTATCTCTTTTTCTCTGTCTATTTTATTGGAAATTCTTATAAAAACAAAATTTGTAATTAATATCCAACAAAACATTTTCCTTCAAATTGAAAATCGACATAATTTTATTTAAAATGTAACAAATTGATTAAAATGATTTGTATTTGTGTTAAATTTACTTAGAAATGTTTAAGATATTTCATATTAAATGTTTAGAGCTTTTTCCCCCCCTTTTTTGGCAGAGGCCCCCCCCGAGAGGTGGGGTGAGAATATTACTCCCCCACCCCCCCCCTTTTTTTTTCCCCCTCCAAAAAAAAAATTTTTTTCCCCCCCGGGGGAAATTTTTTTTTCTTTCATGAAAATAATTTTTTTTTTTTTTTTTTAAGTTTTTTTTTTTTTTAAAATAAAAATTTTTCCTTTCTTTTTTTATAATTTTTCTTTTTTTTTTAAAAAAATTTTTTTTTTTTTTTTTTTTTTTTTTTTTTTTTATAAATATACCCCCCCCCCTCCAAACCCTCCCCCCCCCCCCCGGGTGCGCGGGGACCCCGGTTGGGAACCACTGGTTTAGAGTATCATTAAGGTAGATTGATTGATTGATTGATTTGATGTTCTGGGGCTTGTTTCTCTGCACTGCGACCTTATAGATCTACTGTGCTCCCTGTATCACTCTACGGGAACAAGGCCCCTGGGGAGGATCAATCTAGGAATGGTTCATACCCTAGGTGCCTGGAACTGGAGGGGATTATATTCCCATTGTCCCCAGTAGTGACTCTCGATTTGGTTGAATTTTTGTGGCAAGCCGGGTTCGAACTCGAGTACAATTTTACCTCGAATTACTAAGCCCCAGATTATCTGAGTCGCCTCCTATTAAGGTAGATTATAACAGGTCTTTTAGAAGAAACAAAATGCGCAGTCTATTATTTTAAATGAAGCGGAAGGTTATTAATAATGAGGAACTTGAACAAAATTCTCTTAACATGTAACAAAGATGCAAGATTATCAGATGTTTATCTAAATACTTGTTGGTGCATAAATGGCCTCAGGTGCCTTTACTAATTCCCCCACTTAAAAATATCCTTTAGAACTCATATTTCATTGTTGCTTGTTTTCTCATCCCCTTTATCCATTTCATCATCTTCCATTTATCTTTCACCCAAACTCTTTCATAGCCTAAATTTCTTTTTCCATTTTCAATCGACATCTATAATATAAGATCTCGATTTTGGATCTTTTTTTTTCCGAAATTTTTTATCTTTTCTTTTTCAAACCCAGCTCAAAAATGGTTGAATTTGTGTTCCTTATTATTAATTTATAGGGGATTAAAATTGCAGAAATAAAAAACAGAATTTATTTATTTTATTACACTACGTGTCAATGAAAACGTAACACTTTGTTTCTTCTTAAAAATACCTGTTCTAATCGAGTGTAATTTTAATATGAAATATCTTATACATTTCTAAGTAAATTTAACACAAATCCATATCATTTTAATAAATAATTATAATTTAAAACAAAAACAAAAATGTCAAAATTTTTAAATAATCATTTCAGTTTTTCTCTATTTTATTGGAAATTCTTATAAATTAATATTTAACACAAGGGCGTATATAAGGGGGGCCGAGAGTCCCGTAATGTTTGCTCGGTCCCGCCGTTAGCGAATTTTAGTTCCGCAAAAGAGCGAATGTTCGACGGGGCGACAAAATTTTCGTGTGTCTCTAAAAAAAAAAAAAAAAAAGGTAAAATGATTTTCACGGACGGGAAAAAATTTTAAAACTTTGGTTCGCAGAAATATTTTTGTGTTCAGCCCCCCCCCCCCCCAAGAAAAAAAAATGTCTATATTCGCCCCTGATTCAACAAATCATATCGAGATTATGTGGATTCACTGGCGCAACCAGGGGGGTTTAGGGTTTTAACCCCCCCCGAAAAAAATGTCTATATACGCCCCTGGGGCAAATAAAAAAAAAAAGGCGAAGGTCCGATGCCGGCGCGCCTGAACAAGTTGGAGGAGGGGGGGGGGGCAGAGCCCCGTCTAGGCGCGGGGGGCGGCGCGGCTAGTCAACCCCCCCCCCCCCCCCAGGAGCAAATCCTGGTTGCGCCACTGTGTGGATTTGTCCCTCAAATTGAAAATCGACATATTTTATTAAATTGTATTAAATTAATTTGTATTTGTGTTAAATTTACTTTATTAAATATTTAATATTAAATGTTTCTTAAATTAGAGTATCATTAAGGTAGATTATAACAAAGTGTTACTTTTTTTTGACGCGGAGTGTATACAGAACCCTTGAGATTGAAAATTCACTAGCATTAAATTTTTAATCAATTTAGAAAAAAAAACATGTTAGCATTATTATTATATTAGTATTTTTTATTATTTTTTTAATGAAATATTTTAAATTATTCAAAAAAATAAACAAATAAATAAACGATAAAATGTATAACATTCAGTTCGTTCATTAAATAGGTTATTTTTCAAAAAAAAAAAAAAAAAAAATTAAATAATTAAATTATAATTAAAAATATTAGCCTCCATTTTTTTTTAACTCTATTCATAAATAAATACATGTTTTTAATCATTTAACCAAAAAAAATTTAATTTAGTTAAAAAAAAAAAAGGTCTGAATGAAAAACGAATTAAATATGTATGTGTGTTTGTCTCATTTCAATTCAGTAGAATTCAATTAAAAAAAAAAAAAAAACATGGTGTTTTTTTTTTTTTACTTTTCAGAAAAGTAAATCATAGGGTCGTTTTATGGCCAATTTAATTTAGGTTTGTGTAAAAAAAAAAAAAAAATAAAATAAAATCATTGTGTGGTTTTATGAAACTACGATGCAAGTGAAACTTTTTAGAAAATTATTCAATTAAGGGTATTAAAATCGCGTTTTTAATCTTAATTTAATAATTGGAAAATGGGAAATTAATTGGCGTATGTTAAATTAAAAACTGAGAAAAATATTTATTTAATATTTGAATCATTTTAAATTATTTTAAAAATTATATTTTATCAATTTAAAAATTAAATCTCACAATTATTTTTTTATAATTCATCATATATATTAAATTTTACTTTCCTATTTTTGTCGTCATGGCTTCTGACGTCATAACTTGTAGCGTCACGACCTTTGACGTCACGGCTTGTAACGCGACATGCTGATAGAGAAACGAACAAATTTGTGTCGATCAAAATAAAGTTTCACTTTAAAAAAAAAAAAAAAAAAGGCCTCTCCATTCGATCTCCGAAAAGAGAAAAAAATTAATTTTGTTAATGTTGGCAAATTGATCTGCATTTGACTTGATTGTTTTTTTGTAACAGTATTTATTTTCATCAATCCTATTGAGTATTAATAATCATAATTTTAATATTAAAATTTAAAAAAAAAAAAAGTATTTTTTTAATTCTTTTAAAACCTAATCCTAAAAATCTGATGTGAATGCTCGCACAGCACACAACTTCGGTAACACCGTGCGGTAAGAAAAAAAAGTCCCGAGATAATTCCTTCAGATTCTTAAGTAAAATGACCTCCTGAATCCAAATATGACCTCCGTTTTCCCCCACCACGTACCATTTTCGGGGGAGAGCCCCCTATTTATTTCCACCCCTTTTCGTTAATTATAGGGCCATGAATCAAATTTGGAGGGATGAAAAGGAATATTTTAGCCTTAACATTTCTTCTGAAGGTCTATAGACTCTCTATAGAGAAGAGAAAAGTTAAAAAACATTAACATTTGGATCCAAGGGGGGGGGGGATGTGGGGGAGGTCCCTTAAAATGCAAAAAAATCATTAAAAATGATCGATTTTTTTTTTTTTTTATTTTTTCACTGATTTTTTACATATTCCTGCGGGCAGACCCATCTCACCATTCCTTAAACATCTCGCTGCACAGTTGGTCAAATTGGCAAATATGCGGCTATAACTTTCATTTTTTTGGACTGATCTTTACAAATTTAAAGTTAAAAATCTGGTGTGACTGGCGCACAGCACACAACTTTCTCTTACCCTTCGGTAAGAGAAAGTTGGGCACTGTGCTGGTCACACCAGATTTTTTGTGTCGAGATATATTTAGTTTCCGATAGCACCTTAGTTTCAAACTTGCATTTTAAATGTTGACTGCTTCAAATAAACTATGGTTATTTTTCAAAATTTTAATCTCATATTTGGACATTTTATACACAATATAGAATCGTAAATAAATACAAAATTTCATAAGAATTGGAAAAAAAAATTTTAAATGCTTAAAAAGTTCCAAAGGGGACCCCCTTTTGAATCGAAATTAACATACAAATCCCTATAGGAAATTAACATTGGCCAAATGCGAAGATAAGGTGGAAAGGGAATTTAAAAAGAGTAGAGAGAGACGATAATGTTTGCAAGTGAGAGAGAGACATATATGTTTTCTTTGAAACAATTAAGGCTCAAACAGACAGAACGCGAAATTCGCGTCGCTTGGCGTTTTTTCAACGCCGCGAAAGGGCGCGAAATGTTGTATAAGGCAAGACTATATCATCCCCGTCACACAGGGGGCGAACTTACGCGGCGTAAACGCTCTCTTTCGCGCGACAGCTTTTTCGAGTTGTACAAATTTACAACTCCTTCGCGCGAACAGGCGAAATAATCAAGATGAGTAATGAAATAAAAAACTTATAGAGTTAAAAACACTTGTTTTTTCGCCTCTAACTAAATAAAAGTAAATAATATTAAAGTTATATTATAATTTATATTTAATAAGACTGTGATAAATATGTTTTTTGTTGGAAGCCAATCTATGATTAGTAAAAAGTCCGAATCGAGGTAATTGAATAGTATTATCTTATTCTAATTTACAAGCCTCGAAAAATATTTAATCAAAATTATCAATAATAAAATAAGATTTAAATAAAATCTAATTTTGCAATGATATTCTATTTATTTCGTAATATAATACTTTATTTATAAAATATTTATAAATTCATTAAATAAAGGTTGTTGAAACATATACACAATACCGGATCGTACGCCCAAATTTCGCTTCCTGTGTGGCTTAGCAAAAACGCCTTTCGCCGAGAAATGCGCGCGTAGCCTGAGCGTCGCGAATTTCGCGTTCTGTCTGTTTGAGCCTTTAAAGACACAAATAAATTTAAAAAAAATGGGAATTTAAATAATAATTGATTTTTAATCTAATAAAAAGAAAAAGTTTTAAATTCCGTTACCATGGCAACCATTTCTATCTTTCCTATGAAGAACAAGAGAAAAGTGGTCTTCAGAAGATTTCAACGGCAAAATGAGAATATACATTTTAAAGAGCATCTAAAAAATAATTGATTTTTGAATTTTAAAAAAAATCCTTGGAGGGAATTTTGAGAAAATCAAAAAAAACTGAAAAAGTACATCAGTAAAGTACTAGTACTTTTTGGCCGATTTTGTTCAAAAGCTTATTTTGAGCGTGTGGGAAGGTACCTAAGTTAAATATAAAATTTCAATCCGGTAGCTCAATTCCTTCATGCTAAAAATCTGTCCACACATACAGACACACGCACACACT
>JAKCPI010028398.1:0-10122 GCA_023213315.1 Euborellia annulipes | reverse complement strand
CCCTTCAATTCATTCCGGAAACCGTAATGAAAAATGCCTCAATGAGGTTTCTCGTCAATTCAATGGGATACCTTGTTAAAACCAAATTGAAGGTGCATCTTATAATTTTAAAAGGTTTTCCTGTTGAAAAAAACTAACAAGATTTCCTTTAAATTTAAAAGTTTGTTGAAAATTTTTAAAGAGATTTCCATGGGCGTAGCCAGGGGGAGGCAGGGGCCGTTGCCCCCTGGCTGGTCCTAAAAATTAAAAAAAAATATATATATATATATTTTTTCCATTGGAAATTTTTTTTAACGCCCTAATTCACTACATTAATTTAATTTTTTTTTTATTTAAATAAATAATTAATACTCTATGTATATATTAATTGCAAACCCCCCTCTTTTCGCCCTAACGAGGGGTTGGCCCCCCTCAACAAGAAGTCTGGCTACGCCCATGGAGATTTCACTCTTAATTTTACAAGGTCGGTTTTTTTTCAGTGCATAAATAAGAAATTATATATAATATTTAAGATATTATATATTTTTATCGCGTATGTTAGCAGCGAAACGGAAACTTATATAATTAAATATTTAATTCATATACCCGAGGTATATGAATTAATAAATATTTAATTATATAAAGTATTTTTCCAATAATTATGGAAGCGTGGAGGTCCTGGTTCGATTCCAGGGGGGGGGGCAATTTTTGCGTAATCAAACTCATCTCGCAAATTTGCTATCTTAAACGATATATTGACTGGATTATTTACAGTCTATTAGAGCGTTGATTGAAAAAAATTTCATCTTTTTTCAAACAAAGCTCTATCTAGTCAAGGACGAGTATTTTTATTTAATAAAAATAACTGTGAAAAACTCTCAAACTTAACTCTCAAAAAAGCAATGAAGTTGTAAAAAGCGGCCCAGGAAATGGTGAGAAAAATTGATTATCGTTTATTTCAGTTAAGAAGATAAAATTTGAATTTGTCATTGAATGTGATCTAAACGACGTGTCTGGCTTGAGACAATAAACGAAATAAACTTCACTCTTTGACTTCTTTTCTTGTTTTATTTTAGGATCTAGGAAAACAGATATATAAAATTTTACTGGTTTTTCATTTTCATCGAATAAAAGAGTAAAGATGAAGCATAAAAATGCACCGAAACGTTTCCGACTAATAGGTAAAGCATTCACAGCATTATTTCTTGACTGCATTTGCCTCTAAACATCCATTTGCTACAGCCTCATCTCACACATCAAAATGTTATTTCTTTTACAGAAATGTACACGCAAAAGTTGATCAAAAATATTTGCTTGAAACTCAGAAAATATTCGACCATAAAAACAACTCAACAAGTGCCAATAGACAAACAGATGGGATCGAATTGAAAAAAAAAAATACTAATATTAAAAAGGGTTAGCTACTTCTTTTTATAAACACGCAAATAACTCAAAAAGTCAAAATTGTTAAGATAAAAATACATACGGGAAAGTTTCTATATATTAAATGATTTTCACGTTTCTTTTAATAATTAACTCTAATTTGTCAATGATTTTAATATCAGTCATTTAAGCTAATTTAAAAATGAATTAGGATTGTTAATATTTCAAGAAGTTACTTACCAAATGAAGCTTTCCTGGAATAAAACCGCTGAGCGCAGGAATAACGAGAGAACACTAGCGGCTTCCTGTAGCCATACTGACTGCCTGGTGAGATGGTCAGCCCAGCAAGGTATGACGTGGCTCAAAACCTCAGCCTTGTAACAAGAATAAGAACATATAGAAAAGTGTATTTATATATATTGTCTGTGTGTGTGTGGGTGAGGGAAAATAAAATAATATATCATTTCCCATTTGAAGCAAGCAAGTATTTAAAAATATTTTCTCTTCTAATAATTCATTGTCTGAATGAATAGATGTAAAAATATTAATTTATTTCTATTAAAAATATGGTCGAAAAAAAATGAAAAACAACAACAGTAAAGTACTAGTACTTTTTGGCGGATTTTGTTCAAAAGCTTCGTGTCACGATACTCATTATTTAAATACGATATGGCCTATATGTATTTATATATTAGAGTCAAGGCACATTTATTTAGATAGCTATTAAATAGTCTAATCAAGATGAATGTAGGCCTACTTTTCTTTAATTATATGCTACATACAGTGGCATATTCAGGAAAAGAAGATTAGGACGGCCGGGCCTCCACGAATACAAAAAAAAAAAAAAAAATTCGAATAATAAATTTTTTTTTTTTAAACAATCACTTTTTTTCTCATTCACACTCACACCTATAATTTGTCTTTCTTTTAAGAAAAAAACAGGAGTAGAAGTAGCCAGGAAATTAAATTTTATTTTATTTAAATCCAGAGCGACGTTTCGGTCGTCTATTTGTCCATCTTCATGGCTAGGGTTCAGTCAAAAGAAAGTCTCTAGAGTTTTTTTCCTCAATTTTTATAACCATTTATCAAGAAAACCTCTTTTGGAGCCCAGTCAAAGTCAATATAATTATAGATCAAAGGTCTTGTAGAATGTCGTGATTACTGACTGAAACGATGACAATTATTTTATATCTGCTGCTGAATCCTGATTAAATTCTACGACATCTTAAAAAAAATTTCATCCCTTGGGGGGGGGGGGGGGTTGCAAAAAAACTGTTCCTCGCCCTCAGGCTTGGTGTAGTTGGTAGCGTACTAACCATTTATACCGAGGGTCGCGGGTTCGGATCCCAGGCAGTCCGATGATTTTAAGCCATTTGGATACCAAATGGCATAAATAAAAATGCCTGGACCCCCAATAGATATTATAAATAATAAAGGTTATCGTCAAAGTCTTAAATGGCCTAAAAAAAAAAAACTTCTGGAAATTCTGGCCACCGTAGTGGAGAATATAATTCTCCTTTTTGAGTAAGAAAAATTTTGAGAAATGAGAAACTATTTTTGAGTTTATTTTTTTGCTGGTAGGTCAAGTAATTTTCTTTGAGAGTTTTAAAATTTTTCACTTTCATGAGTATGTGAGTTGCCCTCGGGCTTGGCTAGTTGGTAGCGTGCCTGCCTTGTATACCAAGGGTCGAGGGTTCGAATCCCAGGCAGTCCGATGATTTTATTTAAGCCATTTGGTATCCAAATGGCTTAAATAAGAATGAGTGGACCCCAATAAATTACATATTAATAAATTATGAGTATCGTTTAAGTCTTAAATGGCCTTAGTTGCCGAAAAGGCTGTGTGAATGGGAAAAAAGTGGAAGTGTTTAAAAAAAAAAAATTATGTGAGTTATGCTGGTTATCAAGTTCGACTCTCATGAGAGAGATGACTATAAGATCCACCTATAAAAAATTATCCCCTCTTATTTCTTCAAATTTATCCGAAATTATTGATATAAGAAAAATTCAATCAAAAATATCCATATAAAGAAATTGATCATTTCGAGAGTTCTAGTAGTGAGTTTATTAACATTAATAATAAATCTATATTTTCATAAAAGACGATGACGGAGAAAATCTTTTGATAAATGACTCTACTTCTCTAGGCGATTAATATTAATATTAGTGTGAAAAAGGGTTATAGTGAATTGGTTGCGATTTATTCGCAGATCGTTAACGGGACCCATGCAGAGCACAAGGGAGCGAGTACCTCACCATCTGGTCATGATTTCAGGCAATTACCGGGCCAACCAGTAACTGTTCACTACCATCTCGTAACCACACATCCATTTATTTATTTATTTCTCTTTTTAATATTATACGCCGGAGGAATGAATGAAATGGAATTTACGAGAAGAGATAATGGATTTGCTTCGAGCGAAAAAATAATCTCTTTAAACTCAAATAAACCTGTAGGCCTATTATATTGGATAATGAAATCAAATCTGAAATGCTCTGAATTCTTAATGGTATTTTGAAATAAAATTTTATATTTCGAAAAATGTTTTTTGTTTTTTAAATGCTTTTTCAGAATTTTAAGCAAATTGTTGGAATAAAATAAATGAGTCTTGAAATTTTTAAGAGATTCAATAGATTCGAAGGACATTGGAATCAGAAAATTAAATAAAGATTTTATTTAATTTTTTATTCCTGACGTTTCGGTCGCCAAGGTTTATTTTATTTTTGCCCTGATGATGGTCGGGATGTCGACCGAAACGTCGGCGAATAAAAATTCAGATAACATTATTATTTACAGACTACAACGTCCTTCGAATCTTAATATAAATGAAGTTGGTCTTCAACAATTAGGTACAAATGGAAAAAAATCTGGTGTGATGGTTGCACAGCACAATATTAGAATTCAAGATGTAAAAAATTTATAAGTATGGGAAAATATTTATATTTTGTTACCATGGCAACCATTTCTCCTATAAAACGAGAAATGAATCGGTCTGAGGGGAGCAATCGATTGATTTAAATAAATGTTCGAGGCCAGATCCTTTGGTTTAAGCTAAGTTATTTTTTAGGCGTAGAACAAATTCAAATAATAACATAAGTACTCCTTGCACTTGAAGTACAGGTAGATGTCTCGCTTCCACAAGGGTGAAAGGATTGTTTCCAGTGAGATAAAATTTATTGACCGCCTCAATGATTTAGCAAGTAAAGAAATTAAATAAACCCTTGGTTATTCAGCTTTTTGCTTGAGTGGGTGGCAGTGTTGCGGGCTGCGTGGGAGGCCAGGGGCTTTGTTAGGTGGGTGAATCAAAGCATCGGAATTACTTTTAACATTTCGGAGTAGCTTAATTTTTTTTTTTTTTTAATAAAAAAACATTCACACTTTTTCTCATTCACACTCACACTCACACACACATTCACACTGTCTTTTCGGCAACTCAGGCCATACAAGACATTTACGATAACCGTTATTGATTTAATATACACATATGGGGTCCAGGCATTCTTATTTAAGCCATTTGGTATCCAATTGGCTTAAATAAAATCATCGGATTGCCTGGGGTCCGAACCCGCGACGTTTGGTATACGAGGTTAGCCCTCTACACCAAGCCCCGAGGGCGAGTAGCTTAATAATAATATATTTATAATTTATAAAGCCATAGTAGGATTTTAAGGAAAAAAACAGTAAATTTTATTCTTTAAAAATATTTGTGCAATAAATTAAATAGATGTCAAGACGCCCAGTCCATTTACAGGGGTTTTTGGTCTGGAATTCGTTCCGAAATGACCAGATTAGCACTGCCTCCCTCACCAAAAAATATTTTTGGCTACGTGCCTGCTCGGTATGGACAAAAAGCCAGTTGGGGAAGAAATTTTTCCGATAATATTTTAAGGGTGATTTGAACTCCTATCCTAAGCGATAATAGCATTACTAAAGAGAATTAAATTTAATGAAGTTAATTATATATAATAGGTTAGAGTTAAGACTGTTATTTGAATCAGATATTAATATTCAGGAAATGTCTATATTCGGAATTAATAACAGTAGGCTGATATAAACATTAATAGATAGACATAATTTAAATTAAAAAATATTTCATTGAAAAGCAATGTAAATTCTCTCTCAGCTCTCATCTCTCTTTAGTCTTTAACAAGTAATTATAAAATGAACTCCTTTCTAACATGTAAGATAAAAAAAAAAAAAAATATTTGTCACTTAGCAACAAGCGAAAATTATTAGAGCTCAGATGATCTTTTCTCTCCCCTTAATTAAGTTTACCAAAATGCGTTAACTCACGGGATAATAACGTCAAAACGTAATCATGTCGAGAGTTTAAGAGAGTGGATGGGGGGGGGGGGGGGTAAGAAATTTAATGGTTGCCATCCTTTATCTTGTCAAAACTGGGCCAATATCATCTCTCACTCTCTTTCTCTTCTCCAGACTCCATATAGGCCCTATTAAAATCGATTGAAATTCATCAGGAAATGGCCAACAAGGTCAGTCTGAGTTTTAAGTGATGCTCTATCATGTTACTTTGGTTTTTTGGCTAATCTTTACAATAAAGTGCCAGGCCACCTAGAGGGCGCTGAGGTGATTCATTCGTGATTCTTTCGTTCTTCTTTTTTATGATTCGTTCTCACTATTTCATTTTTATAAGAAGCCATTTAATATAAATCTCACTATATATATATAAATATAAATATAAATATTCATCTCCCCGGCCTCTAAGATATATTTTTACATTCATCTCCTGGGCGAGTTATTATTTTGTGTTGTGCTTTTTTTATTAAATTTTTTTTTGGCCATTTTGTCATTTTTGCTGTCTGGAATTCCCATTTTTGTCTAGCATTTGCTTTTATTATCATTTATCTAAGTTCCACAATGAGTGAGAGAATTGATCTCCTTTTTTCGATTTGTATCGAAAGCATGAATCTGGAATGGATGGAAAATTGCAAGTATTGAAATCTTGTATGGATCTTGGTTTGATTGCGAGAAGGATGATGAGGAGAGGTCAGAATAAGGTAAGAATCGTTTTTTTTTAACAACTTGCAGGGGTCTCGACCTTCGGTTCTTTTATTTTTAGAAAAAAATTCAAAACAACTAGGAATTCTCGACTTTATTTTTTTGGTTTTTTCTTTCTCCATTGTAATTTAGATGACAAAAACCTTGTGCCTGACCTATTCTGATTGAGATAAGTAAAGAAATTAATTAAATAGAGTTGAAAATATAAAAAATAATTTTATCGAAAATAGTTTGTTTTTAAAAATATTGAACGATAAAGGAGCTAACTTCATGTTGTATTAAAAGTTAAAGTATTCACTGACTTTTTTTTTAGTAGAAAGGCTCGAGTTTGCTACTCTTATTAAGAACATCTTTGGGTCCGCGGGCCCCCGATGGAGGCCCGTGTCTTTTGGTAAATAGTAGGTTCTGTTTTAAATAAAAAATATCCATCCAGAATATTTTAAAGAAGTTGCAGGGATCCCTTGTCCGAGAGCCGCCGGAGGCGGCTCGAGACCTTCGGTTAATTAAGGTCGGTTCTGTTTTAGATTAAAAAATATTCATCCAGAATATTTTAAAGAACTTGCAGGGATCCCTTGTCCGAGAGCCGCCGGAGGCGGCTCGAGACCTTCGGTTTTAAGTTCGGTTCTTTTTATTTTTAGAAAAAAATTCAAAACAACTAGGGAATTCTCGGCTTCGGTTCGGTTCGGTTTGGTTCGGCTCGGCTCAGTTCGGTTCAAAACCATCCAGTTAGAAGCTATTCGGTAGCTTTTAAAAAAAATTTTTCGGGACCGAAGGGCCACAGGAGTGCAACAAGAGGACCTTCTGTCTCTTTCCACTCCTCATTTAACAAAACAACGTACCTTGGTGGCCACAGGGCCTCAAACCCGAGCCCCCACACCTAAAATGGTACAACCAGTTCCCATGCAAATTATAGCTAGCTCCGGAGCAAAGAAAAAGGAAATCTCGGCCCCTAACACTCCGAGTATGCAAGATCTCCTACAAGCAATTCAACAAAACTCAGTCGAGTTAGAACGAAAACTTTCACACAAGATAGACGAACAATCGATAAAGTTTGAAAATAAAATTAGTGAAAGTATCGACTTAATGAAAACTTACATTGGTCAAAATACTAATAGAATTAATGTAGTAGAAGATAATTTGGCAATTGTTCAACAACAAGTAGGAATTCATGAGACATTGGTTCAAAAAATTCCTTTACTTGAGGCCCAAACTAAATGTTTACCTGAGATACAAAATAAAATTCCTACGTTAGAGAACCAAGTAGACAGACTGGAAAGACAATTTCAACAATTTCCAGTCTTTGTCGAAAACCACCACCAGATGACTTTTTACTTGTGGATAGGCAACCACTCTGGCTCTCGACGATCGATTTATTATATGACCAAGTCATATTGGCAGGTAGAGTTGTCGCCTGAGTCCAGACAATATACAACATTTTTATTTGAAGGCCGTGCCTATCAATTCACACGGCTTCCTTTTGGGCTGAGCACCAGTGTAGCCTCGTTTAACCGGGCGATGGACTGGATGCTGGGTCCCGATGCAAAATCTTTTGCCGCAAATTACATAGACGATATATTGGTCACTTCCGATTCATTCAGCGAACACCTTTTACACCTGAAATTTATTTTTCAAAAGTGTCGTGAATTCGGGGTGACAGTTAATCGAGAAAAATGTAATTTTTTTAAAGCGGAGGTGAAATTTTTAGGCTATATTTTAACCAGGGACGGAATACGCCCGGATGAAAAAAAATTAAATATAATTAAAGATTGGCCAGCACCTAAAACTAAAAAGCAGCTCAAGTCATGGCTTGGCTTGATTTCCTATTACCGCCGTTTTTATAATAATTGCTCAGCACTTGTGTCACCTTTACAAGAGCTCTTGCGAGGCGACAAAAAGTTTGTATGGACACCAGACCATACAAAAGTGTTTGAGCAATGTAAAAAAACTTTCATCAAAAACATTGTTTTAAAATACCCCAATTATCAACAACCTTTTATTTTATATTCAGATGGAAGTTATCGTGGACTGGGGGCGGCGCTCGTTCAAGAGAACGGGGATGGCGAACATGTCATTTCTTTCGCCAGCCGAGCTCTAAAAAATTATGAAAGAAATTCCACAGTCACTGAGTTAGAGCTCCTCGCAATAGTGTGGGCCCTTCAGAGGTTCCGCACCATCATTTTAGGCTTCCCGATTATTCTCAGGACTGACCATAAGGCGCTGGAATCGCTTAATGAGTGCGTGTTAGTGCACAACGCGAAACTCGCCCGTTGGTCCGAGAGAATACAGGAATATAATATTCGTGTAGAATATATTCCTGGGAGACAAAATGTGGTGGCGGACGCCCTCAGTAGGCAGTTAGGGGATAATTATTCACCTATAAAAAATCTATTAGTTGCCACCGCGTCCCTCGGGCCCCTTGACAATTCAAATTCAACTCTAGTGAGGCAAACATTACAAGATCAATTACAGGACCCAATTTTAAATCAAATAATTCAACAATGTGGAGCTAATGGCACATACAAAAATTATTTTACACAAAATTATGTTTTATTTAAAAAACCGTCTAATGAAATGGAAAATATCCGGATCATGGTCCCCAGTCATATGACCGACGACTTGGCACGAGAGTACCACGCCTTCTACGGTCATTATGGACAAGGAAAAACCAAATGGTTCCTTGAACAGGAATTGTATTGGCCCAACCTGTCCAGGACCGTCAAAAAGGTGGTCACTCAGTGTGACATATGTCAACGGGCCAAATATCCGTGGGCATATCTCTCTGAAGGTGCATTCCATGTCTTGGCGCAGGAAAAATCCTCACTCGTCAGTATTGACATATATGGTCCACTGCCTAGAGCTGAGGGTGGCTTTAAATATTTATTTGTATTTTTAGATGCGTTCACAAAATTTGTAAATTTAATCCCAGCCAGGAAAATAAATGCCAAGGCCGCAGTTAAAGTTTTGCATCAATATCTAAATCTTGCCCCAAAACCAAAGGCCATTGTCACCGACGTAGGCAAGCAATTTACCGCCTCAAGATGGTGTAATGAGCTTAAAGGTGCGATCACACCGGAACCTGACTTGACTTGAGTTGAGTCCGATGGCGGACCCAACCTATGTATTTCTATGGAGGTGCACACACTGCTGCCGAAACGGAGTTGAGCGGAGCTACGTCACGATACGGACTCTGGTGGCTAACCAATTTTGTTGGATCGGGACCTGACTCCGACTGACTGAGAAGCCAACATGGCCGACTTTTTCAATCAGCTGTTTGATCGGTTCCTTAATAAAGACATTTTTGGCAATATAGGGCTTTATTTAAGTAATAATAATACAAATAAATAATAATTTTGAGATAACTTCTATTTTTTATTAAAAATTGCAGGAAAATATGTTAAGTCAAAACAAATAGATTACAAATTTTTTTAAATTAATAAGATATTATTTTTTAAATAGTCAATTAAGAAATATTTTTACTTAAAATTTAGTAAAAATATTTCTTGATATAACGATAATTACTTTTATTAAGTTTATTTAGAAATAAATTGCTGGGAAGGAATCTAGTATCATTCAAGTAAAAAGCATTGTTTATCCTTCGACATACTTATATACCAAATATCAGAGAAGTAAGATTACGTCACTCCAGTCAAGTTTTAGTGTGTGACCCCCCTCAATTCGGATTCGGTTAGAACTCCAGTCAGTAAACACAAGTCAGGTCCCGGTGTGATCGCACCTTAAAA
>JAKCPI010028397.1:0-13262 GCA_023213315.1 Euborellia annulipes | reverse complement strand
AAAGGATTATTAAAGAGAAAAAAAAACGCTATATTTTCAGCAATTGTTTTTAATTCGTTAGCAAGGCAATATTTCCAGATATTTCGGAGACCTATCGGCACTCCTTCCTCAGTGGATTTCCGATGGGTGCCGATAGGTCTCCGAAATATCTGGAAATGTGCCTGCTTGCGAATTGAAAACAATTGCTGAAAATATAGCGTTTTTTCTCTTTAATAAACCAACTTCAAAAACACCACTTGAGGAGAAAAGGATTGGCAATCCTTTGAAAAGGCTCGCAAAAATCCAGGATTTTTAATCCTTCTAAAAGGATTAGCGATCCGATCCTAGGTCCAGAGAGAAAATATGATTTCGCTCCAGATTCTTTCCCAAAAAGGGATTTTTATCCAGATCCAGATCTACGGATTTAAATCCAAAAGGATCGAAATCCTGCCTATCCTTGATAACAACAAAAAAAACAAAACATAACGGAACATGGACAAAAAGAGATTCTTTATTTTGAGACATTTTACTTCTCAAAAGAATTAACTTCTGACACCATGTTTAGATTATAATTATGATGAGGAGGGAATGACTAAGCTGAGGTTTACGGAGTCCGAAGTCTCAACAAGGCTCGGGTTCGAATCCAGTTTGCCGCAAATAATTCAAACATCCTGCCGAAAGGGCAGGAAGGGGGATATCTCTATCGTGGTATCACAAAGGGCCTAATTGGCCTAAGTGTTCCCTCTCTGGGAACGGCCACTTCAACCTAACTTAACCTAACCTTATAATTATGAACTCTGAAGAAGTGGTGTTGATGATAATTTTGAGAGGAAGGGGCATATAATTATTCTGAATGTTGCAACAATTCTCCGGAGACGTTTCGGTGCATTTATTAGTAGTGCTCCATCAGCACCGAAACGTCTCCGAAATATTATTGCAGCATTCAGAATAATTTCTTTTAACTGCCTCTGTCCTTCCTATCAAAATGATGAACAACATACAGTATAACAGCCTGACCCACCTCTAGCACGCTGATTTTTTTGGCAAGGAAGGCTGAGAAGCAAAAATAAAAACAGAAATCTTTTCATGTTTCTAAATTAGATTAATCCCAACATCCTTGGCGAAAAATCAGCGTATTTTATAATTTCTCTCAGCATCACTCATTAAATTATTTCATTATTATAAAAATATCCTATTCGCGAAAAAGCTTTAATAGTTCTTAATTAAGGATATACGAAGGAATATCCAAAGAAATAGAACTTTTTTTTTTTTAAACTATTAAAATTTTAAGCCCCATCTTTCAATCCTCTTCAAAGTACTCTCCACCTACACTAGTACACTTGTCTAATCTTGAGTATGGGCTAGGGAATTTGGCTGGAAGGGGGCATGGGATCAGCCATCCTCGCCAGGGCCGTAGCCAGAAAATAATTTTCGGGGGGGGGGGTTGATTTGGTGGAACAGTAGAAAATCATAAAATCGTTTTAATAAAATAAATAAAATGGTGTTACTTATCATATATATTTATTAGAAAACCATTACCAGAATTTTGTTTGTAGTGATTGATTAACTATTATGTTGTGTATAACAACAAAGTAAGACGGGCGCACTAAAATAAATATCTTTTTTTATTTCGGGGTGGATCAATCCCCCTGATCCCCCCCTAGCTACGGCCTTGATCCTCGCTGGCGCCCCATATTGATAATTTTCAAATAAACGTTTTAAAAAACTTTCCCCTTCTAATTTCCAGTATAAATTGGATTGCATTTATCTCATTTCAACAAAAAGATTATTATTTTTGTATTCAGCAGACCAAAATTATCTAAAAACATTAGTTACTATGTATAAAGTGCTAGCGGCTAGCTTCTGTCTGTGCCGATCAGGGCGCTGATTGCCTAGAGTTACAACAGGGGGGATGCACTCCAATGGGAGAATTTGAAATTGTGTGACGTCACGATTGCCACCCCAGTGATATTTTGACACTTTTATCCGCTAGAGAGCAGGGTAGTCAACCGATGAAATGATCATGTGATTTCTATATATATATTATATTCAAATATTGTCAAATACGTTAAAATTGTCATTTAAGAGATAAGTATTGGATTTCATTATATACTTAAAAATGTTTTTAATTATATTTATATGTTTATTAACTACATTTCCATTTATATTTTTAGGAAAAAGAAAATGTTTAGCAAAATAATTATGACAAACTAATGAAATTGATACCCTAAGGGCCGGTCTTTTCATGTTTGGGTAGTTAGAGAAGTGTCTGTTAAAGTGCTTTTTTTTTGTAGTGCAGAAACCCTCTTCATTTTTATTCTTATAGTAAAATATATGACATCCCATCATTTTATTTAAAAAAGAAGTAGATATATTTGTTATTTTTATTTTGATTCAACTTATTTTATCAATAAAGTGATGAGATGTGATCTATTTTACAATATGCAAAAGGTTAGGTCCACTGGTAACTGAGGCAGCCATTTGCTTTTTATTTGCATAACCCAGCCTTGGAGTATATGTATATGTATATATGTTGAATTTTTTGCCAAGCTCTCTGTTAAATTAGTCGGAGCCAAAAGCTCTGGGTACGATTTAGCAAAGGGGTGATATTAGGAACACAAGGCTGGCAGCAGCTTCGTAACTTCACGCATAAAAATAACAGAGGCATTCTTCAATCTATCCCTTTTTTTTGTTATTATTCATTTTATGTCAGTCAGGATTATATTTCTAGGATATTTGGCAAGGTGTTGAAGATGATTATTTGAATATATTCTAATAGCCGAGTTGAAACCATGTTCGAGGGTTGGCCAACTCCCTCTGGCGCACTCTGGCGAGACGAGCTTCAACTAAAGCATTTCAAATTTTAAATTTTAGTTAAAAAAATAATTTTTTTAAAATTAATTATTTTAACTTATAATATTTATTTGAATTAATTTCAATTTTTATTTTTAATAATTTTTATATTTTATGTCTTTATTAAGTAGAAAACTTCAAACAACCTTTAATACTGAAGAGAGTTCATTCCCTGGAACAGGGTTTCTGCATTGCACACTACCCATAGGTTAACGTGCTACCCAAAGATGAAAAGACCGGCCCTAAAGATCATAACAAATGGAAACATCAAATAAGATAAGTCATTTTTCTAGTAAAACTATGATAAATATTAGTGAAAATCAAACAATTGTCAATATTTTTGACAATAGTTTGAGAACACCAAATATTCTTTAAAATTTATTATAGAAATGGAGAAAGATCATCCATTAAATGATACATCAAATTGCTTAGAAGATTTTTCTTTTGCAGAGGATTCAGATGTTATTCATCGACAAAACTATCAACTGGACAACTCGCCTAATTTACCAATAACTTACGTTACTAATTTTGATTCTCTTTCAGATCGTCACAAATCTATAACAAATGACAATTTAACTTTATTTATTTATCTCTTGTGTATTTTTGTTCATTTTTACATATTATAAATTTTTTTTATTTCTTTTTTGTATTCTGTACCCCAAAAGGTATAAAATATATTTATCTGTATTTGTTTAAATAAATAGTTTATCTTTCTAAAATATCTGATGCTTATGTTATAAAAAATACTCAGATTCTTTCTATATTAAAAAAAAAAATTACTTATTAACAGTAAAAGAATATTCATATATATTTACACGAAATACATAATTTTAATTTTAAATTTAGCGGCTAAAATTTGGTTTGAATTTTGCGCAAATTCCCTGCGTTCTGATTGGGTTACCCTAATGGCGGACAAAAACCAGAAATTAACATTGAGTACGCTCTCTGTTTATATATATACTCTGTGAGTTACAGGAAATAGAGCGTGAGAGGGAAATTTAAAATTTAAGAGAGGGAAATTTGAAAATTTCCAAACAGTGAGCAAGAATAAAATCGATGCATTTGCTCGCCGAAGGTTGTTTAATAAATCCCATGCTCCATTATTCTGTGTTATTATAACAATCCAAGTTGAAAAACGTATACGTTTTTAACGTCCTCTTTAACAGAGGCAGACATGTTTATTCTCTAAATTTAATTATGATGACAGCTTTGTACTCACCCATATCTGAAAAGTCATCGACTAGGATAATCTCTTGGATGAGTTCAGGTGGCGATCTATCAATGACCGAGTGTACAGTCCTTAATAGCACGGACCAGGCCTCGTTATGGAAGCAAATGATCACCGCCGTTGGGGGTAAATTCTCTTGGTAACGACCTGGCTCCTTACACCTGTAATACAAAGAAACAAACCAACCATTAACCATTAAATTAAGACATGAAGGGGGAATTAACAAGTATTGTAAGAATAATGGACGACGTCATAAAATGTAATTAAGAAAAAAATGCTTTTAAAATTGAACTAAAAAGAGAGAAATAATTTAATTGTTCTTGTTAAAATTGTTGAATATTTATGACTTAAAATAAAAGCGTGGGGCGCTCATTGATAGATTAAAGATACTCTTATCTCTATAGATCTATATGTTAATATAACAGGTCATGAATTTTTTCCATATGATTTTTATTTAGTACTAACCTTCAAACGATACGTGTATAAATGTGACAGCAATCTAACTATTGATTCGTGAGTTATAGAATTTTATGTGAAGTAACTTTTGTTATTGGAAAAAAAAAATGGAAAAAAGTGAATTTCGAGTTTTAATAAAGCATTGCTTCGAATTGCTTAACCACCCACCATATTCTCCAGATTTAGCCCCCAGCGACTTTTTCCTGTTTTCAGACCTCAAGAGAATGCTTGCTGGGATTTTTTAAATTATTGTTATTAATATGACTTAGTAATACAGGGTAAAATTAAAAGAACGTGTAGACTAAATTATAACATTTTATTTCAAGACAGGAATATTAATTAACAAATAAACAATCAACAATGACTGACGTCATCCCCGCGGAGATCTGGGTGGCGCCTACTTCCCTTCGCTTCCAGGTGGCTTCGCTTATATATATATATATATATCAGTTATTATAGGCGCAGTTTGAGTGCTCATTATGGCTTTTTTTTCTTTTTTAATCCTTTATAACAGGAATTCATAAATTTTTAATATATTAATATTGAAAAAAAAAAAAAATATTAATTTTTTTTTTTTTAATAAATTATATTACCAACGAGTTATTTGAAATATAAATATTTAATAAAATAAAAAATTTAATAAAAGATTTATTATGAATGAAATGTGTGTGTGGGTGTGTGTGTGGAATGTTACACAAGATCTGAGGGTTTTGTCGAATTCGCTTATCGAGAGAAAAAAAAAAAAAAAAATGTCTCAAGATAGCCGAGACAAGTGGAGTAAAGGGATCAGCTTTTTTCTTTTTTTTTTTTTTTAAGGAATAATTTAAAATTCTTCGCGATAAAAAAAAAACAAGAGGAAGATGAAAAAAGAAGAAGTAGTAGGGAAATATTTATATCAGTCGGTGGTAGAGGTGTTAGTTGATAGGGAATGGTTAGGAGCTTTCAGAATGGGGTGCGGGGGTGGGGGAGGGGGACGTGAGATCTCGCGGTTCGTTGCACTCACGGAATGAGTGTGTGTGTGGGGGGGGGCAAAGAGAGAGAGAGCTGAAAAGCCCTCAGAGAAAACGGATGTGATGGACCAATGGGGGGGGGGGGGGAGGAAATACATTTTGAAAAGCGGCCAACTTTTAGCAATAGCAATAGGGAAAGAGAGACAGAAAATGCCATTTCCGCTCGATTTGCCATTTATTATTTGATGATACAAACAAATGAGGGTGAAAAAAAAAATTATAATCACAAAATTCTAAAGAAATACACAAAGATAAGACTAAACAAAAAAAATATGGTGTGACTGGTCACACAGCACACAAATTTCTCTTACCTTCGGTTATCGAAAGTGTGCTTGTCACACCAGATTTTTTGTGTCGACATATATTTAGTTTTCGCCGATATATTACTTTCTCTTACCTATGTATATATGTAATATATATATAGAGAGAAAGTATTGGATTCATGTCAAAAATTCGATGTCGAGATTTTGATGGATCTTCACGTTTTGAGGTCCCCTGAATCCAAAAAAGTGGTTTTCGCGACATGGTCTGTCTGTGTGTGTGTGGGTGTGTGTGTGGGTGTGTGTGTGGGTGTGTGTGTGTTCAATTTTAAGCATGAAGGTATTGAGCTACCAGGATGAAATTTTATATTTAAGTTAAACACCACCCGGGACCGGAAAAATAAGCTTTTAATCAAAATCGACCAAAAAGTACTAGTACTTTACTGATGCACTTTTTCAGTTTTTTTCGATTTTCTCAAAATTTGCTCCAACGATTTTTTTTTAAATTCAAAAATCAATTAATTTTTAGATGCTCTTTAAAATGTATATTCTCTTTTTGCAATTGAAATCTTCTGAAGACCACTTTACTCTTGTATTTCATAGGAAAGATAGTAGAAATGGTTGCCATGGTAACAAAATATAAATATTTTCCCATACTTATAAATTTTACATCTTGAATTCAATTGTACCCTACTGTCGGGAACTAAATATATGTCGACACAAAAAATCTGGTGTGACAAGCACAGAACACAACTTTCGATTACCAAAGGTAAGAGAAAGTTGTGTGCTGTGCGCCAGTCACACCAGATTTTTAGAATTTATATATATAATAATCAGTCTGTCTTTCACGCTCTGTTTGACCAACTTCCCGTTGAAATTTTGATGCTTGATGATTGTTTGATTGATTTTATATGCTTAAAGAGTACACGATAAATTGATGTTTTTATGGCTGTGGAGATTTACTCTTTAACTCATGATTCGCAGGGATTTTGCAGCCAGGAGATTAAATAAAAAAAACTTTTATTTTTTTTTTTTTTTTTTTTTTTTTTTTTTTATTTGCTGACGTTTCGGTTGCCAATCACAACCTTCATCAGGGCAAATATTGTCAATTATACACGATCTTAGGTATTTTAATATTCATTGCAATTAAATACAATTTCTTTTTAACTTTAATATGTACAAAATGTTATCCTTTACTTGCTGCTCGAAGGTCTCTTATTCAAAATGAATGACTTTGAATTGCAATGAATATTAAGATACCTAAGATCGTGGATAATTGACAATATTTGCCCTGATGAAGGTCGTGATTGGCAACCGAAACGTCAGCAAATAAAAAATTAAATAGAAGTTTTTTTTTTTATTTAATCTCCTAGCTGCAAAATCCCTGCGAATCATGAGTTAAAGAGTACATTCTAGGGATTACAAGAAAATTATTTTCATCCCGAAATTCCTATAAATGTATAGAGAAATATTTATGTATTCTTTGCATTTATATATTCTATGAATGTAAACAAATCCTCAAGCAGGCACTGGATTGGAATAGTAATGAAATTTTTTTTTTTTTTAGCGGGCCCGAGGCAGCAAAGGGATTTTTGACATGAATGCACTACTTTCTCTCTCTATATATTAACATATAGAGAGAGAGAGGTAAGAGAAAGTAAAAATATAACCTGATGTGAACACACAACCGTCACGTCACGTCTCCATTCCGTTCCGAATCCGAATTGCCGCTGGCCTGTCACACAGTCAAAATATCGGCTATATTCACATCTATTAGGATCGTAAGTGACGGAACGCAGACGTCACGTGACGGATGTGTATGAAACGACCTTCAAGGTGCAGCAATCAATAAAGGCTTATGTCCTTTCCTCATGAATATCTAGAGTGATACCTGATACAATATATATACTGGGGGGGGGGGGGGGGGCAGACAATTCCAAAGAAAAGTGACCTAGACAAGCGATAACAGAAAAATAAAATAACAATTTCAAATGATAAAAGAAGACAAAAACTCGGGATTTTATTTTGTTAAAAAAAAAAGCTTTTTTTTTTTTATTTCTAATAAAAGAAGACGTAAAAAAATAAAACTTTTACAGTTAAAATATTAATTGAATCATGTAGGGCATCTCTCCCTCTCTTTTTCCTTTATATAGCCCTCTTACTTCAGCTCTCAGACTCCCTCAAAGTCCCGGGCAAAGAATCAATTTTTACTTTCTCTTACCTCTATATAACAGTTATACACTGTAAAAAAAATTTCGAAGATTTTACAATTTTTTTGTTGTAAGCAAATTTCCAAGACCAATAGATACTAAATTTACTATACAGTTGAATTATATTTTTACAAAACTCTTTGCAAAAATCGTTTACAAATGTGTGGTAATTTTACTAATATTTAGCAATTTTCCAGTCCAAATGTCTGGTAATTTTACAAATATTTAGCAATTTTACAATCCAAATGTTTGTAATTTTACTAATATTTAGAAAAAGAAAAAAAAATTTACGACTGGACCCATCATAGGTTATTGACCTTTAGGGGACGTCTCTACCTGAATGGAGTGAAATAAATATTTTTATTTAATGAAAAATTCCTCCAGGATTTGAACACTGAACTTTTTTGTAGAAGCCTTGCTGCCTAGTCCATTTGACCATCGAATCACCTGTTAACTAATTATCTATCTCTGCTATTTGGCATTCAAGTATGACTTCATTGTCAACTATTTTTACTAAATAATAAAATAAAAAATGAACTTAAAGTTATCATAATATTATTATTTTTTGTATTATTATAACTTAAATAAATCCTTATAGTGCCAAAAATGTCTTTATTAAGAAAGCTAAAAAGCAGTCGAAACAAAGTCGGCCATGTTGGCCGTCTCAGACAGGCTTAAAAGGAAAATTACAATACCCTTGTATTGTAAAATTAGAAACCTTTTTGTAAAATTACAAACCCTTTTCTAAAATTACAAACCGTGTTCTAAAATTACAATGCCGTTTTATTGTAAAATTAGAAATCGTATGGTAAAATTACAATATTTACTCTTATTTTCCAAGAGAATTGTAATTTTAAAATGTTTTTTGGTTGTAAAAATTTTTTGAATGCATAGATTTGTAAATTTAGTATACAAATGTACGGTAGTTATAATTTACAAGGAAAATTTGTAAATTTACTATACTAATGCCCAATCGCACCGCACAATTTAAGTATGACTTAAAATTAAGTATCAACAACCTGGCAACGTTGTAAATTTTAGTGATATTCTGGTGATTTATTTTTAATTTAATAATTTTTTCTTTTTAATAATCATAAACTAAATTAAATACATATTGTTTATAAATATTAATTTCAGAAAAATGAGAAAATCAGAAACAAAATATTAATTTTCATGATTTTTGATTAATTAATAGCAATTTTATATATAGGCTACTATATATAAATATTAATAACGATCTGTCACTCTATAACAGTTTTTTTCAATCTGTGGGTCGGGACCCCTAGGGGTGGCGAAGCCCTACACGGAGGGTAGGCCGCAAAAGGAAAAAGGCAAAGTTCTACACGATAATAAAAACATAATTTCATGGAGAAGGGAAATAGGTACCAAAATAGAGAAAATCATATAACTTACATAGTCTTTTGATTTACAATCTTTTTTGTCGGTCATGAACCAAGAGAATCGCCAGAATTTTTCAACCTGTAAATTCAAAAAGATTGAAAAACACAGCTCTACTAATATAAGACTGGAAAATTTCGTTTCAAAATTCCAACGGGAAGTTGGTCAGAGCGTGACAGACGGATGGACCGACAGGCCCTCCTCTAATATAATATAGATCATCCTCGAAAATATAGTTCATATTGTTCATGTTTTTTATAAGAAAAATCTAAATCGAATCCAAAAAATGTATTATTATTAGTTAATTAATATTATATTATCAATATTGTTTTTTAGCTTAAGTCATTGCTAAGCCCCCGAAATCGAGGGCTTAAATATTTGGGGGTTAAGTATGAAATTTAACAAACTTTCATTGTCATCCGTTGCTAACCACGTTCGTTGCTAAGATAACACGTTCTCTGATTGAAAATAAAATCATGTTTCAAGACCCAAATGGCGTGAATAAAGATGCCAGGACCCCCAATATATATTTATTAATAAATAACAGTATCGTTTAAGTCTTATAATATTAAATCACAAATAAATCAGCAGAATATCACTAAAATTTACAACGTTGCCATGTTGCTGATACTTTATTTTAAGTTATACTTAAATTGTGCGGTGCGATTGGGCATAAAACATACTAAAATTAAAATTTTTTTTTACAGTGTATGTTAATATATATATAGAGAGAAAGTATTGGATTCATGTCATAAAGATTTTGATGGATATACACATTTTGAGGTCCCCTGAATCCAAAAAAGTGGTTTTCGCGACATGGTCTGTCTGTGTGTGTGTGTCTGTGTGTCTGTCTGTGAACAAAATATCTCAAGAACGAAAAGAGCTATGAGGTTGAAATTTTATATTTAAGTTAGGTACCCCCATGAGACGTGACACAAAGCTTTTGAACAAAATCGACTAAAGAGTACTAGTACTTTACTGATGTACTTTTTCAGTTTTTTTCGATTTTCTCAAAATTTGCTCCAACGATTTTGATTAAAATTCATAAATCAATTATTTTTTAGATGCTCTTTTGAAATGTATATTCTCGTTATGCCCTCAAAATTGTTTGAAGCACACTTTACTCTTGTACTTCATAGGAAGGATAGGGGAAATGGTTGCCATGGTAACAAAATATAAATATGTTCCCATTCTTATAAATTTTACATCTTTAATTCTACTGGTGCCCCCGAGTTTGGCGTAGTATGTAGCGTGTCTACCTCCTATACCAAACGTGGCGGGTTCGGACCCAGGCAGTCCGAAGATTTTATTTAAGCCATTTGGATACCAGATGGCTTAAATAGAAATGCCTGAACCCCAAATACATTTATTAATTACAACGGTTATCGTATAAAGTCTTAAATGGCCAGAGGTGCCGAAAAGACTGTGTGAGTGTGAGTGTGAATGAGAAAAAAGTGTGAATGTTTAAAAAAAAAAAAAAAAAAAAAAAAAAAAAAAATTCTACTGGTAATATATCAGCGTAAAGCCCTCGGAGCTTGGTGTAGAGGTAGCGTGCTAACCTCGTATACCAAACGTCGCGGGTTCGGACCCCAGGCAGTCCGATGATTTTATATAAGCCAATTGGATACCAAATGGCTTAAATAAGAATGCCTGGACCCCAATATAGATAAATTCATAAATAACGGTTATCGTCAGTCTTATATGGCCTGAGTTGCCGAAAAGACTGTGTGAATGTGTGTGTGAGTGTGAGTGTGAATGAGAAAAAAAGTGTGAATGTTTAAAAAAAAAAAAAAAAATATCGGCTGAAACTAGATATATGTCGCCACGAAAAATCTTTCGAATACCGAAGGTAAGAGAAAGTTGTGCGACCAGTCACTCCAGATATTTTTGAAATGTGAGTGAGTTCTAAGGGATTTTGAAAAGAGAATAATTACGGTAATATGGTCATAAAATAGTAAATAATAAATACTATACTTTTTTTTTTTACTATTATTTATTTGTCTCTCCAATCCAAGAGAGCGCATTATTTATTGTTACTTAACAAGAAGGGAAATAATTCTAATGAATCAATTTATTTAGTTCATGTCATAAATCCATATATTGGGATACCAATTGCTCTCTCATCCGCCCTATTCTCCGGATTTAGCCCCGAGTGACTATTTCTTGTTTCCAAATTTGAAAAAATGGCTCGACGGAAAGAGATTTGACTCCAACGACCCTCGATAAATCTTATTTTTTGGAAGGGATAAAAATTTGGAAAAACGTTGGACAAAGTGTATAGAGCTTCAACTATACGTTGAAAAATAAAATAAATTTTTTATCCAAAAACCCGTGTTTCATTCAAAAAGTCACGGACTTATTGACCCGCCCTAGTATCTCGCGGCACCCCTTAGGAATTATCGAGGCCCCCCTTGGCTGCTCCATATCAGCAACAGCCACGATCTACTTTTTTGTTTTGAATTGAAGGGTGGGTGGTAATTAACCCCCCTCTCGCCCCCACCACACCCTTACTATTTATTCTCTCTTCTTTCACCAACTAATTAAGAGGAATTTATTAATTATGAGAGAGAAATCTTGCGCTGAATATAAATGTTAGAATCGTGAAAGAAGAAGATATTAAAACTTGTCTTAAAAAAGTCTTTTGATCAGGTGAAGACATTTAGAAGGGCTTTGTGTCACACACAAACTTTGTATGCAAGCCTTTATACAAACTTTGTGTGCTTATTACCTATTTAATTACAAAAAAAAGAAGTTGATCGAGAGAGAGAGGGGGTGGCTTCTTCTTATTTTTTGATGGAGGGGGGGAGGGGGGTAAAAACCAATTATATAGGATACTTGACAAGTTTTTTTTTTTTAATTAGTTAATGGCTCTGGAGTGAGGGTGAAATTAACCGCTGATTAAAACGCTCTTAGATCGAAACTTTGATGAAACTCTCTCCGAGTCTTGTCAAGTCGTTCCTTACTCGTCGTCGAGTGGTGGTGGTCCCCCCCCTCTCTTCCCACTCTCCACCACCTCTTTGGAAATCTCTTTAAGGGTTTGTGTCTCTTTAACTTTGTTTTTGAATTTCTCACCCTCCTTTTCTTTCTTTACTCCTCTTTCAAATCCAAATTGTGATTTATAGTGTTTATTTTGTACATATAACAAATCAACGGAGAGAGCTATCTATCTATATTTTACTTTTAATATTATTATACGTAATAATATAATAACAATGGATATACGTAATAATATATCAATAATATAATAACAATGGATATATAATTTATGTGTAATAATATAATAACAATGTATGTACGTAATAATATAATAACAATGGATATAATTTCTTAAGGAGGTCATGTTGTGGGCAGAGTTGGCAAGTTATTTACAGTCGAGTAAATCACACAGTTATTTACGCGTTAATTCCTATCTTGTAAATAACAAGAACGTTGTAAATAACTGTAAAAAAAATCAACTGCCTGAAAAAAAACAGGTTAAAAGCTTTTATTTCATATTTTTGAATGTTTTAGAGCAGCGTTTTCCAAACTGGGGAGGCGCAGACTAGTCTAAGGGGAGGCGCGAATATTAGCCACAGCGAGCAATTTTCCAAATTATTGCTAGTAATAAGAAAATCATATTTTTATATAAATTTATTGTGATGTCTATATTTGTGGCTGGAAATACTATTATGGCGGATAAAAAAAAAATTAATTACAAGACATGCAGCTAAAATTATTTCTTTTATTGTGACATTTCGGCCACTAGTCTAGGCCATCTTCAGAGCCGGTGGCGAGAATTTTGAATGAAAATTAAAATTTCATTTCTATTTCAAAAGTTAATTCAAATTTAAAATAGTCATTTTTCATTCAAAATTTAATTCAAAATTAA
>JAKCPI010028396.1:0-11311 GCA_023213315.1 Euborellia annulipes | reverse complement strand
ATTCAATTTTTTTTTTTTTGTAAACTCTCTCCAATAACGAATTTGTATTCTAGACCTTTTTTGATGAGGGAGGGTTCATTCCATGTCTCAGAAATATCTTCTTTTTTTTTGTTCTGACATAAACTCTTCAGCCAAAACCTTCTTAAGGAGTAGTTTTCTTTCTCTGTCCAAGAAGTTGTGAGATGGAAAACGTTTTCCCGAAATATGGGTTTTGAAATTGAGTTGCTGCTATAAACTCAGGATTAGAAGCTATTAGCTATTTTATCCCATCAAGGGCGTATTCAAGGTGATAATTACCCCCCAAGATTTGAGAAAAATATTTTTTTTGGAAATTAAATTTTATTTTTAATATAAAATTTTAAAAAATGAATACCTTAAAAATTTGATTTGTATATATATTCTGGTAAACAAGTACAAAATGCAAAAAATGTGTGCTGTGCGAGTCACACCAGATTACCCCCCCTCCCCTCCCCTCCCCTAAAAACTCCTCTAGATCCGCTCTTGTATCCCATCCAATTATCTTCTTTATTTCAACCCCACTCCATTCTATTTCCATATGTATCGATGTTATTTAATATTGAATATTTTATTTTAGCTATTGGAGACTCCAATGGACACATTGGTCTTGGTGTCAAGTGCTCAAAAGAAGTAGCTACCGCTATTCGTGGTGCTATTATTTTGGCTAAATTATCCGTTGTTCCTGTGAGGAGAGGTTATTGGGGTAACAAAATTGGTCGTCCTCATACTGTCCCTTGCAAGGTAAATATCTTCTTTTTTTTTATTTATTAATAAATAAAATCCGAGGCCAGAGTCACTGGCAACATTTGTACTTTGTTGATCAGTGCTTACGGAACTCGGAGAATAAATGTCGAATTTATGCCCCGGATAAAAATAAATTTTTCTTTGGGTACCTAATTCTGATACAAATTTCATTAAAAAAAAATAAGTTTTAAATTTAATGGCTATTATTATGAATATTTTTTAAGGTGACTGGAAAATGTGGCTCAGTCCAAGTACGTCTTATTCCTGCTCCTCGTGGTACTGGTATCGTGTCTGCTCCAGTTCCCAAAAAGCTTCTTCAGATGGCAGGTATCGAGGATTGCTATACCAGCGCCAGGGGCTCCACTGGTACCTTGGGTAATTTTGCAAAGGCCACATATGCGGCTATTGCAAAAACTTATGCCTATTTGACACCTGATTTATGGAAAGAAAATGCTTTGACTAAAGCACCATATCAAGAATTTGCTGATTATTTGGCCAAAAATCACCGTCCTGTTGGAGGTGCCGGAGCTCAGCGAACCGATTGAAATGCTTTCTCATTTATTGCTTGAATTTTATAAGCAAATAAATAAAAGATATATATAACCGATAAATAGTATATTTATTTACCTTAATTATCCTCTCCATCAGATTATATATTCAATTTTTCCCCTTAAAATTAATTTATATCATATTTAATTAAAATAAATGAACTTTTAAAGGAACTAATTTCAATTTTCTTTTATAAATACAAACCGAGACCAGAGTCACTGGTCACATTTGCAATTTGTTAACCAGTGCTTACGGATCTCGGAGAATAAAAAGTCAGATTTATGCCCCGATTAAAAATTATTTTTTTTCTCGGGTACCTATATTTGAAACAAATTCACAGCTGAATTAGAAAGCTTTGAATAAATCACTCATAAGAATTTATTATTATATTAAGATTAAAATTCTATTCTCAATTGATATACCATATGTACCATAAATATTTTAAGTGTCCAAATAACTTAAAAAATAAAAGATAAACAAAACTTTTAGACTCTATTTCAATTTACCTTAATTACCCATCTCCATAATAATTATTAATAATGGGTTTTATATGGGGAGGAAATTACGTAGTTACAATATTATCTACCCATGCGTACCCATCTCCTTTGTTATTAAGTTTATTAATGTAACTAAATGTGGGATTTATATAGGCGGAGGACAAATGTACAGTGAGTTACAATATTGAGTCTCACCCATGCGTTTTCTACTAGTGATTATTTCATTGTTTTTAAAAAAATATATATTTTTTAATGGAAACTTTCATGGTTCAAACAGAAAATTTCCAATAAATTTTGTTTCATTGAATTTTCAATTCTTTTTCTTTTATAAAAACAATGAAATAATCTCAAGTAGACTTAACTTTAGCGCTCACTGTACACTGACCTCCCCCGGTGTCATGAGTAGGTTGGAGATCCACGGGCACTATCAACTGTCGCACCATCAATATAAATTACATTTAGTTCAATTGATAATTCTGGCTATATAGACCATACGAGTAAGGGCGGATCCAGGAGGAGTTTTTTCGGACTGGAGGGGTAATCTGGTGTGACTGGTCGCACAGCACAATTTTTTTCTTACTTTCCATAATTTAAAGGTGCATTCTGTACCTTGTTTACCAGAATATTTATACAAATCAAATTTTCCTAAACCCATTTTATGATTAAAAGTACTAAATTTCACATTACAAAAAAAAATATTTTTTTGGGGTGGGGGCGTAATTATCCCCTTTACCCCCTCTGAATCCGCCCTTGCATACGAGAGTCTCATTGTTTTTAATCCCTGTTTTTAATATTTTTTTCCTTATTAGTACGGCCCCTTCCGGCCCCCCCCCCCCCCCCCCCCACCCCCCCCCCCCCCCCCCCCTTGGAGCGGGGGGGGTGGGTGTGGGTGGGGGGGGGGGGCGCCCCTGTTTCAAAAACCTTTAAAATATTAAATCTGTGAAGATATCAACCAATTGAATGAATAAGTCTGAAGTGAGCAACTTCAGGCATTAAAACAACAATAGAAATTTTTTAACAATAATTGTATAATAATGCGACGTTTTGGTCAAGGACCAATATGGAAATCTCGTTTTTATTTTATTTTCGCTACTACAGTATTATAATAAAAAAAGATAATATATTATTATTCAGTTGCTTCTCTCCGGATGGATTCACTTCCTAGAAAAACAAATATTAAAACAACTTCGGCTTCACTCTTATCAGCAGATGATCCAATTTTTCATCACCCTCCCCATAGAATTTAGCGATGAATTGAAAGAAGTAGAAACTGGGCCAAACCTTCTAACATAACAATCCATCCGAAGGATTAAGATTAATGCCAAACAGAAGCACCCTTGAAAAAAAAATTAGGACCCTCTCCCCTACCAGAAGCAAATCTTATTGCTTAGTAAAATTTTTTAAGATTTTTAAAAATTTTCATAATTTTAAAATATATATCTTATATCCCCCCCCCCCCCCCATTTATAACAAAGGATTTATAGATATCTGAAGATCTTAAAATATTTAAAACCATTCATTTTTCTGTTCGATTTGTCTATGCCATTTATTAATTGCTAGTTTATCTGAAGTAAATTGGAAATCAAAATTACAATAAATATTTTCATATTTTGTTATATTGGTTGTTGACGTGTGACGTAACGATTTCGAGCAAGATGGCCGCTTTACTCACTAACCCCCTCTATAGCAACCTTGAATTGAATTGACCCCCTCTCGGCAATCGGGTGCTGCTGGCCGCATTTGGGACATTTGGCTTTTCAGAATAGGAGGGATTTAGAAAAGATGGCGCTCATTGACAAATGCAAAGAGTATGGATGGTCAGTCTCACCAAATTTCTTCTTTATCAATAAAACTATGTGTTTTAAAAAGATTTGCACCTAATTCTATAAATTATTCCTATATAATTTTTTATTTTTCTAATTTAAATAGCCTTGTTCTAAATTTTTATAATACTAACCTTATTCGCTCTATTTTTGCAGGTTTTTATCTGAAGAAGGAATAAAACAAATTGCAGAAAATGTATCTGCACAAGACACAAAAACGATCCTTAAAAAAGCCCTCGATGTGAGTTAAATTTTATAAATGACTATTAATACCCTCCATCAACTACACCATTGACACATCAATAAAAATAACATTTTTCTAATTTTCCAATTCCTTCTATTTTGAGCCAGATTTGTCTAATATTTTCTATAAATAAATACTAGTACTACATACATTTTTTTATTACTTAGGCATGAGAAAAATATGAAACACAATTTGAAAAATTAAATAAAAAGTATTCTTTTATATAGTTAATTCAAAACATTACTTATATTTTTTTATCTGGCCTAATATCGAAATTCTTTTATTTTTATCTAATTAACTTATTCAACAATAATCATGTTACCTGATAAAATAAAATTCTAAAGATTAGGTAATGCCGAAGTGAATTTTTAGCTGAGAATTCACAAACAACAAAGATGCTATTTAGTATTTTAATGAAAAATTGTTGAAGCCAAGAGCAAAATTTCAAATTCTCACAAAATTAAAAAATAAATGTAATCGTTTGAATTTAAGGCTAATCTTTACTATAGGACTCCAAGCCACCCAGGGGGCCAGGTTAAGGTATTAATCCTTTTTTTAAACAACTTGCAGGGGTCCCGACCTAATTGTTTCGGTCCTTCGGTCGCAGTTCGGTTTCCTTAGATTAAAAAAAATATAAAACAACTAGGGAATTCTCGGCTAATGTCAAAAGAGTGAACAGGTGAAGTGTAAGCCAGCGCCCCCTGGGTGGCTTGGAGTCCTATAGTAAAGATTAACCGAATTTAATGTTAGTTAATTAAGGCATCACTTGTATTTTCCTTTGAATTATGAATTCTAAGGAGAATATAGGGCTTGAGGATCTGAGAAATTAATTTTGTCTAATTCTCATTTATTATTACTTATTTATTTTTCTTAGAGTGAAAAAAGACAGGCGCAGTCATCTTTTAAATATATCTAAGAAAATACATGAGACTAATTCATAATAGAAATTAGGAAATAATTAAAAAAAAAAAAAAACATTGATTGGGATCTGGTCAAAATTCGATTCTCTATCTTTTACTTTCTCTTACCTATATATATATATATATGTTAATATATAGAGAGAGAAAGTATTGCGATTCATGTCAAAAATCCAATGTCGAGATTTTGATGGATATACGTTTCGGCTCTCCCTTTGGAGCCATTTTCAAGAGAGAAGGGGTTAGGGGGTAATAATGGAGGAGGGTTGTTTACGGGGTCGCAGCCTTGCTGTTCCCCAGGTCAATTTGGTGGAGGGCTGAGAGGCGTGGATTGGTCTCTGAGAGCTGGAGGTGGGCTTGTTGTGTGTAATTGTGTTTGCGTTCTGTTTGGGTTGACTACGGGGCCTCAATATACCTACTTCCCAAGTCGAGATTTTGGTGGATGTCTCAGAGGTTTGGGTTTTTCTCTGAGAACTAGGGAGGTGTTGGATGTGTGTAATCGGGTTTGTGTTGGGTTGGGGTTGACTTTGCTGTCTCAACCTACCTACTCCGCAAGTTGGGGAGTTAGCTCTTGGTTTGCATAGGGGTCTCAACCTGCCTACTCCCCAAGGCAAGAGCAACTATATATATAATATATATATATATATATATATAATATAGTGTATTAATTTAGCTTTTTATTGTAATTTTAAAACCTCTCCCCTCGCCATTATGGAAAGATTTTAATTTATATTTTCCTAAATTTCAGTTTGATTTACGAGAAATTTCCACACCATGTTTTCCAGAAGATGTACTCAAGGCCAAATATGACAGTGTGAGTATTTAAAATTAATTTTCAGATTATTGTCATAAAACTCAATCTTTTTTTTTTTTTTTTTTTTGTTATTCATAACAGATTCCTGGACAAATCGTTGTTCAAGTTCAAAAAATACGTAATGTATCTGCGCCTAAAGCAAACGAAGAATCTCAAGGAGCTCCACGGATGTTAAAGTTATCCTTAACCGATGGACATGCAAATTGTCAAGCTGTTGAGATGGAACAGATTGCTTCATTAAGGTTGTTGTTATTATTTTCAGACCATCACTTCTGATAATAAGTTAACTCTTAGTTTCATTGAGAAAAATATAAAATAAGTTTAAAAGGTGGAAAGATTTTTTGCTGTGCCATCATTGGACAAAATGTTTTGCCCTTGAGCGATTTGCTCGATCGGTGTGCTTTGGCATCGAGCAAAACCTTTTTGTCCGAAAACATTTTGCTCAATTGGTGTGCGTTCAGCCTAAGAGCTTCTTTCTTCTCCTGTGACTCTCAAACCCCCAGGAATCACGAAGCTTTTGTTTCAAAAAATCTTAACTTCAATATATATTCTATAAACTAATTAATAACCTTTTTCAGCTTAAATACTCCGCCTGGGACCAAACTTTTCCTAAAGACTGACAGCATACCGATGGCACATGGCTATCTTTTACTTGGACCAGAACATGTTCAAGTCCTAGGAGGAAAAGTAGCACCGCTTGTTGAAAAATGGGAGCTCAACAGGGTAAATATACAATTAAACAATTGAATTTCCTTAAAAAAGAAAATTTTAACTTCACATTAACTTTTTAGGAATTATAAATAGAAAAACAAAATTTTGTAATTTTTTCTCTTCCAATTATTTAAATAAATACTAAATGAATTTCTTCGTTTTTTTTTTTTTTTTTTTTTTAGAGTCTGGCTAAACATGTTCGAGGACGTGTAGGCGAAGAAGGTGGTCCTCCTCCATGGATTCCTTTTGGACAAAAAATTTTACGTTCGAATCCACAAGATCGTCATTTTAAAGTATATATGTTTTTTTAATCATTTTTACGTAATTACATCTCTTTATCCTTATTCGCACAATTTTATAATAGAATATTTCATTTATTTTTATATTTTTTTTAATGATAAAATACCGTAAAATGGGACAACTTTGAACATCAGAAAATCTAGAGAAATCTATTGAGGAAGTGAAAAATTGCCCTTAAAGTCTAAGAACTTCAGAAAAATATATATATATTGGTACAAAAGTCCGTTATAAAAATAGCTTTCCGTCACCACTTGAGGTGGATGCAGTGGCGTATTCAGGGAGGGCCCAGGGGGCCGGGCCCCCCCCCAAAGCCTTCTCCAAAACAAAAAAATACCTATTGTTTTCCCTAATGATTTTTTTTTTTTAATATTTATTTTATTAACTCTCATAAATTCTAAAATCTAAAAAAAAAACTTATAAATAATTAAAAAAATCTCTAATATTTACGAATTTTGTATTAAAATAATTTTTTATTTCAAGAAAAAAAAATTTTATTTTATTTTATTTGTTTTTTATTTATAATTATCATATTATCTAAAAAAAATTTCTCCACTTTAAGTATCTTGGAGAAGGGGTGGAGAAGGGTCTTCCCCCCCCAAGCAGAAATCCTGGCTACGCTACTGGGTGGATGGCTAAGCCTTAAGCACAGGTTGATGATGAAAACATTAACATGGGTTATCTTAAGTGTTTGATTTATTATTTTCTGTCCAAATTTACCATGTCTAGAACTATCATTTGACAGGCCAATTATCTTAGGATAAAAATCAATGTGTGTCCAATTTTACCCCATTATATGATTAACTTTGACATTTATTTTTTTCTGAAATGATTCAATAATTTACTGTAAAACATGTTCAGTGAATTCTAATTAATATTGTGAGAATAAATGTTGTGTTAGTATTGTAGTTGTGGCTGTCGAGTTGAATCAAGGAAGGGTTGCTGGACCAGAGACTGGCAGCCAAATTTTTTTCTTTAAATATTTTATTGGACCGACGTTTCGGTATCGATGGAGGCCATTTTCAGGGCCCAATAAATGTCAAGGAAATTTATATAATTTGCATTAGGCAGCTATGTCTATGATTGAAAGATCTCTCACCTGATGTGCATCATTACACATAGCTGCCTAATGCAAATTATGTATATTCCCTTGACACTAATTGGGCCATGAAGATGACACCTATCGAGACCGAAACGTCGGCCCGCAACCTTTCCTTGATAAATGTTTTGTTGTATTATTCATTATAAAGATGATGTTTACCCAGTTATCAGTTGGGATTTGGGGGCAGGAGTGGGACAAACTCACTAACAGGGGGGGGGGGGGCACTCAATATACATATAGTCTATATCAACAGAGTAACAAAATAAAGCTGGGGGGGAGCATTCAGGGGGCAGATGCCATTGTCAGGGGTGCTTACTCTCCCTAGCTTCCCCCCCCCTCCCGTATGGTTTTGGTGATGATTGAATAGGGAAAAATGAGCAGGGCAGCCAGCAGAAATAAAAAACTTATATAATTTCGCCGACGTTTCGGGAACGGTCTCTCCCATCTTCAAGAAGAAATAAATTGTCGCAAAGGAGATTATAAAATTCTCCATTTCCTTTGCCACAATTATTTCGTCCTGAAGATGGTGGAGAGACGCGCTCCCGAAACGTCGACAAAATTATATAAAAGTTTATTATTTCTGCTAGCTGTCCATCTCATTTTTCCCAATTCAATGATACTCTCTTTACGTTTAACAAATAAAATTGTCCAAAGTTGCCCCATTTTACGGTAGCTGAAATAAATTAGAAGTAAATATAAATTTATATTCATTCATATTTCTTTTCATAAGTCGCTAGAATCCAAAGACAAGGAGAATCGAGGCGATTCTGAATTTGACGTTCAGCGTAAGGACGCGATTGCCGAGGCAGCCAGAGCTGGAGCAAAGAAAATTTTTGGTGGAGGCCATAAACCTGTAAGAATTATTAAATAAATTCGCCTACAATTGAAAATTGATTATTAATCATACGGTATTTTAATTTATTTAGCTTTTAGATCACAATGTGCAGCAAATTGTTGATTGTGGCTTTACAGTGGAGCAGGCAGAAAATGCTTTGAAACAAAGTCGAAATAACGTTGAAAAAGCTTTAAAAACTCTCCAGGTTTGATTTATAACAATAAAAAAATACCATTTATTTATATTTATATTCTTTTTATTAATTTAATATTTTTTTTTTAGCGTAATGAAAATCGTCGAGGAGGATCGAATGCCAATCAAGTATCTGATGGTCGAAATGTTGAAATGAAAACAAAGGAAGATGCCGTTTCAGCAACAACTTCATCGTCAAATTCAAGACGAAAAGGTCGGGATCGCAATGCTGATGATGAAATTGGTCAACAAAAACCTTCTGGACGATTATCACTTTTTGATTTCTTGGAGGATAAATTACCTGCATCTGTTCATATTAATGGTGATTATACGACCCATATATGGACCCTGTTACGCATTAGTGTGTCAAACGCCAGCTACCGAGTTTTGAGAAAATTAACATTAAAGTTTTTTGATTTTATTGGATTATATATAATTTTTTTTGTCAATTGTGCAAGTAACATTAAATATAAATTTTTTTAGGACAAATTTCATAAAAAATACTATTAATTATAGCATTTGTAACAATATTCTGTGCTTAACTCAATTTTTAATTTTTTTGGCGCTTGACACACTTTTGCATAACAGGGTCCATATATAAATTTAAAATTTCTATTGTCAATGGATTTAGCTGATAATCAGGTCTATTCTCTGAAAACTGACGTTAAAATTTAACATCATTTATTGGGTGTTAAAAAGCAAAGTAATAACACCAGCGTTAAAAAATGCTATTCTCTAAATAAAGTTTTAAAACAGTAACGTTAATATGTTGCTTTTATCTCAAAGCTGTCAAAATCATAATCTTACTTGTTAGGTTCAAGACGCCATTTTTATGCATTACGGCGTTTAAATATTAAAGGCACCCCCTGGACACAGTAGCGTAACCAGGTGGGGGCGAAGGGGGATCTCCCCCCCCTCTCCGCCCCCTCCCAAGGCGCATCAAGCCTTTGGCGCCCCTCGATACCGACATAGACGCCCTAGGGCATCCAAGATATAGTCCAGGGGTGGTGATTTTATCATATTCTTTCCATAAATTGACTAAAAAAACTGATAGTTTTCTTTTACAATTATAAAACAACGCTCTAGTTGAGCTTCCCCCCCTCCTCTCCCAGCTTCAAATGCTAGTTACGCCACTGCCTGGACATGATATTAATTTTTATCACTATTAACTAAATTTTAACGCTTTGACGTTAAAGTTTTTGCTTACAGAATAGCAATTTGAGACAAGGAGGTGTTAAAATGAATTAACGCTGATTTCAGATGTTAAGAGTTAACTTTTTTGCTTAGAGAATAGACCTGAATAAGATCTCTCATATTGTAGGGTTTGGGGAAAATTTAGTAATAGAAATTTTTTCTAATTACGGGAGTTCATAGGAATAAAAAAGGATTTATATTCACTAGTTCTGTCATAAGTAGTCCCATAGCACTAACGAGACGATGTCTACCTAGTGGTACAAACATAATAATTAAACTGACTGAGAAATGTCCTTAATAGAAGATGTGAAGTTGTAAAGTGACTGTTAAATTTAAAAATAAAGGAGGGGAAGAAATGAAGAGGGAATTGGTGGTTTGAAGCATTGGAGATCGTGAAATTATGTTAAATTTATGTTTAATCTCGAGGGGCTGGATAATAGAGCAACAGTCATCAAGATCATCACTATCTACATCCCAGTGCTTCTTTCTAGTTTACTTACATCCAGTACTTTCTGGTTGCATGTGACCAATGAGAATCATTTGTACAAAAATTTTTATATTAACTTTTAATCTTTTTTTTTTTATATAGAAAAAACTGAAAAAGCTTCAAATCCTTCTTTTGATCAACGGCGAACTGGTCCTCGAGGAGGAGGACGAGGATCTCGATCTTCTGGTGGCGGTGGAGGTGGTGGAGGAGGCCGAAGTGGAGGAGGAGGAGGAGGAGGTGGGGGTGGCGGCTCTCGAGGAAAAGGCTCCAGACATAATAATAATATTTCAAATAATATTCAATCAGGTACTTCTACTAGCTAAAAAAAACTTAAAATAGCATCAAAAAAATATAAAATGGTAGAAAAACATAAATTTAAATTATTATTTTTGTTTTTGAAATTCTCCCTTCTCGAAAATTATTTTCATTATTTTCAAAAAAACCTTTTACCTGATTTTAATCAGAAAATTAACCAGCACTAAGAGGCTACAAAATGCTCTATCTTCAGTTCATTAACAAACATTATGCTCATAGTTAGTCGAATAATATGGTATATACATTGGCTGTGCTGAAGTAACTGTTAGATATGTATATAAAAATAAGGCTTTTTAATGTATTTTAAAGATCGAGGGTTTAATATACACGGTGAGGCATAATAAAGAGCGATTTTTAAAAGGCTATTAAGTAAAAACACTTGATACAAAAATTTTTTTTATATATAATCTTAACTTCATGAAAAAGAATTTTCTGCGATAGTAAAACATCGTTTATTTTTTGAAGATCCAGACCAGAGGTCTGTTGGGTTTGAGGTCTGTGTCTTCATGCACGGAAGCATCTCGAGTAAATAAATGGGGATCCTTATAGGAATTTCAAATAATAATAATATA
>JAKCPI010028395.1:0-25505 GCA_023213315.1 Euborellia annulipes | reverse complement strand
ATTAAAATAAATTTCTTATAAGATTAATACAGCACATTATAAATACATAAATGTTTTTTTTTTCCTGAGAGTGTGAAAGAAAATTTTTGTAAGAAAGATTTTTAACACCTGAGAGGAAAGTGAATGCGAATATCTAAAATGCAATTTACACTCTCAGGAAAAAAAAACATATGCATATTTATAATGCATATTAACTTTAATGACTTTTCTTTTATACCCGAAGAAGGCACACTCTGATGCTGAAGCGTTCTCAAAATAAAATTCGCTATCTTTGTCATCTCTGAACAAAGTCTAAATGTCCTTATTAACAGAAAAGTCAAGAAAA
Source organism: Euborellia annulipes (assembly GCA_023213315.1). Classification (NCBI taxonomy): domain Eukaryota; kingdom Metazoa; phylum Arthropoda; class Insecta; order Dermaptera; family Anisolabididae; genus Euborellia; species Euborellia annulipes. The sequence continues at coordinate 25,180 of JAKCPI010028395.1, read as the reverse complement.
TTAAAAAATCCATCTTTCTAATAAATTATTAACATAGGCCTCTCAATAAACATTTATTATTATAATTTTACATCTCTTATTATCTTGTTTAAATTGTAATCCACAAATATATATTTCCTGTTGAATATATTTTTTCAAAATTAATGAGAAACTAGTGAGTAAAGAATGTTTATTATTAACACCACGAGTATTATTATACCTACGAAAATAAGGAAGAAATCTCATCACCCTTTTTCTTTATTTGAGCTGCTTTACTGGAAATTTCATAAAAAAAAAATTAATAATTTTTTAAACCGGAAATTTCTTCTCGCTTCTCTTCCTTTATTTATTTTTTTTTAAATATCTAACTATAAAATCTCTTTTTAAGACCTTTATTTTAACTTAAAGACATTAAAATTTTCTTAATTAACAAGTTTTTTTTGGTTTTTTATATTTACTGAAAAAGCAATAAGTAGTGTAATATAATAAAATGTTTGTAAAACACTACAAAATTTTATATTAATCATTCTAATGTACTATAATTATACCTTAACTATGTTAGACAGCTATATGCTCACTGAACAAGAAATTTATCATACAGTTACTATTCAGTCGAAACTTCTTTAAGATTTTAGACTTTATAAATTGAGTTTCTTCCCCTTTCTTTTTACCGTTTATGAGCATTCAATGAATAATACTTAACCCCCTAAAATCGTAACTCACCATCTTTTTCCCAAGAGCGTTTGAAAAAATGACCGAAATTCTTTATATACCCTCATTGAATGTAAGACGACTGAGGGAGACGTTTGTACAATTAAAGGGCTAAATAATTTAGCCACCCCCGTAGGCCATACCTCCCATGAAAAGTCCCGGGGAGGCTTTTCGTGACGTGTCGCCCTGCAATTCCTGTTGATTGAACCCTCGGGGCCCCCCTGAAGCGCCGACTCCCGGGAGTCCTGAGTTATCAGCGCTATGCAAATCGGGAAGAAAAGGGAGGGGGAAGTGACGTCACCAGATTCTGATTTAAGAGAAACTTTGAGATAATTAACTTTGACTAGAAAATAATAACGAATTTAATTTATTTAAAAAAAAAATTATTGAATAGATTTTACAATTATACAAAAAAAAGGGACTGAAGTTTTTTTTTTTTAAATATCTGATCGACTTAAAAGAAAAAAATTTGAATATCATCAAGTTGTGAAAATCTTATTACGTATCTTGATGATGACCAAAAGCCCAAGAATTGTTTTCTTTAATTAATTTCTCTTTCTTTCCTCTAAAATTTCACTTTTTTTTATTCTTGTTTATTAAAACGTTTTTTGTTCATTGTCAAGACAAATTAATCAAACAGTTAATCATCTTTTTTAATTAGAAAGTATCCTTATGATTTATTTTAATAGATCCTAACTCAAATTCTCATCTTATTAAATGTGGTTGTATATACAAATTGTTTTTAGTGAAAAAGTAGATCTTAAAAACCCATTAAATACTAGTAAATAACACAAAAAAAAAAAATGAATAAAATTTTATATTCTCTGTTTTAATTTCTAAAGAGATTTAACTAATGCGATGCCTGCTCTAATCTACTCGCAAGCCAAAACGAATTTATTCCTAAGGGTAGCACACCGAAGCCCTGGGAAGACTGGAGCTTCTGGGTTCGATTCTCGGGATCATTACCCATCAAAAAAAATTTTTACAAATTGTTAAATATAGGGTATGACTAGTCAAGTTGGAATCGAGGTATTCAGTGGGTTAGCACACCGATACCCCTGATAAACTGGAGTTCCTGGGTTCGATTCCCAGAAGGAAATTGCTTAATGAATTTATTTTTGATTCCTAATGTTCTGTATATGTATGTATAAAATAAATTACTTTTACCGAGGTGGATTTTATTTTAATTCTCAATGAATAATCATCGATGTAATAGCCTATTTTGATTTTATATTTATTTTTCATTTTGGTAGATAAGAAGTTTCTCAATTAATTTTTATGAGTTAAAAATAATCAACTATTTTGATTTATATAATTATTATTTCCCTCCGTTTATAAATTTCCTGTTCTAATTCGATTATCTTCCTCATTAAGCGATCATTAATTTATTTATTATCTTTAAATTTTCTACAACTTTTTGAAGTTTTTTTTTTTTGATAGAATTGTTTGCGTGAGTGTGTGGAAAGGAAGCAAAAGAAAATTAGATCAAAATTTCAACAGATCGATTTCAACAGAAGTTTATTTTTTTTCTCTCTAACTCTCTAACATCACGAAATGGTAAATTTTTGGAATAGCTGATTGGTTTATTAGATTTGCCAGATTTTTTTTTTATTTTCCATTATTATTAAGGGAATATATTATAATTATATTTTAGTTTAGTAGATTGAATAATTAAGATTTTTAAGTGGAAGTGTTAAGCAGATGATTTTTAATTTTGATCTTCAGGAAAAATAACACGAGATACTCTAATAATTGATTAAATGAAATTAATAAATTTCAAAACTGATTAATAATAAATTAATGTACTAATTTATTTGAATAAATGATTGTTTACATGTTGCCTCTTTGATTTATTCACATTATAATTAACTCCTTTATAGTCTAAACTATTGAGAGCAACAACACCAAACTTCCTCCAGATTGAATCATTAGAAAGAGATATAATACAAAACATTTTATTTTATAAATTTCAATCAATACATAAATTGAATAGAAAAATTTTTAGGCTTACTATTCTATGGAGTTTTAATTTAAACTGATGCATTTGTAAAAATCTCTAAACACATTTAAAATTTAATACCAATAAAAATTAAGTTAAAAAGAATTAATTTTCTAATAAATTTCATCATCAGATATATATTAATTGCCTGAGGAAGGTAAACTGAAATTGTCCTTGGATTAATCAATACAGCAATTAAATATTAAACAAGGAAAAAAAAAGTTGGCACAAATTAATACATATATCACCATCTTACTGTGACTTTCTAAATTTCAAAAAATTTTTGAAATGAAGAAACAAAATTAAGTTTTTGAATTTATAAAATTTTCTGTAAAAATTTTTAAAAAAACATCCGGCACACATTGTTTTTTAAAATATTTTAAAATCATTCTTAAATGATCTGTCCCTCTATAGAGAATACAAAAAATAATAAATATCCTTCACCTCAAGTTTATTTTTTTTTTTTTACATTGGATGTACATAAAAATTGTCAATTTCGATTTATGATAAATTTATTATCCATTTCCTCTCTTACATTATAGTAATAATCTATTATTATAGATCATATTTGGAAATGATACTTATAAGGAGTTTATTAATATACAATACAGATAATATCATATTTGAATCCAAAAACGGAAAAATAAAAAAAAGGGAGAATCGTTATCAGATTAAAAATAATACTACTATTTAAATATATAAAGAATTAGATAAAAAAAAAATTTGACCTTTAAGATATTGTAGAAAAACTTATAGAAATTGATTGACTGGATAGTACCAGTATAGCAATTGAATAGAAGAATATGGATCCTAGCTAATTCTAAAAATAATAAATAGAATTTTAAATTCATATTATTTATTTATTTATTAAATAAATAAATTCATTTGAGGATAAAAGACCCCAGGGGTTACTCAGACTTATCCGAAAACCTTGAATCCTTATAAAGAAAGCAACTACTAAATAAAAAAGTTCTAACTAGTCAATAATAGAATAAATTCTAAATCAAATTTATTTCAACTGTTTGAAATTTTCTACATAATTATTATCAAAAAGGATTTTATGTAAATTACTTTGTCTATAAATTATTTTATATATGAAATTATTGAAGATATTATTTCGTTAGTAAAATAATTGGGCTTGGTTTAGTTAGTTAACGAAAAAAAAGGAGTCAACCAAAAAGCGAATAATTTAGTTTTTATTTGGATCTAATTGACATCTTATTGACAACAACATTAAATAAAGTGAAGAAAATTAAGAAAATTTTCTCTAATTAGATGTCGGGTTTATCAAACATCGAAAATTCTTCTAATTAGAATTCGACATGTTAATGAATTTTATGATCTTTTTTTTTTAATAGATAACGAATCCACAAACTTACATTTTCATTTGAGAAAATGATCCTCATTTAAGATCCGTGATTGAATTGAGTCCAACTGGATAACCTGGCTAATATTCTTTTAATAAAGTATAAAATAATAATATAATTAATATTTACTAAATCAAGCATCCGTATTAATTATTAATTTTGCTTTAGTTTTGTTATTATTTTGTATTAATTTTGTATGTTTTTATTAATTTGAGAAATATGTATTTTGTAAACGTTTTGGCCCATTGGCGTGTGGTTAAACGGGCAAAGTAAAAAAAAAAATATTATTCAAATGTACGTGATATATATTGTAGAATAAATAAAAGACCAAGCAGCTATGTTTATTTCTTTATTATAGAACCCACAACGACGTTTCGGTCGACTATCTTCATGAAGATGGACGTCGGGGGTTCTATAGTAAAGAAATAAACATAGCTGATTGGCCTTTTATTTATTCACCTCGCAAACCATTTAATGCATGTATATAATTTCTTATTTATAAAATAATATTAAAGATGCTGGAGTGCAACATCTACCAAGATCGTTTCAGTGAAGCAATGCCAAGCATGGAGGAACCAAGAATGTCCTTCAGCTGCCATTAGTATTATAATTTAAATATACATAATATATAACTTATTAATGCAATAAATCCCGGCCGAGAGGGCAATAATAAATATGTTAGAGAAATAATTGAAAAGGATAGAGTTATCGACTAATGATTGAAGAATTGCATTGAAATGAGGTAGCTGTGACCTGTCAGCCGTCATCCTGACCTCACCCCGATTTGACACCAGAGCTGAGAGATTAATAAGCCCAAAGGTGGGGAGTCATTTGTGGCTTTCCGCCTCGGCGGCTCCACCTCATGAATTATGGAAAAATCCTCCTCCACCTCCTACCTTGCCTTACAAAGGCCAGGACTAGATAGATGAAACTATATAAACTGAGTAAAGCTAATAATTGCGCTAAGAGGTTGGAAATTTCGAAAAAAGCAACCAGGTGTAATTACAAACGAAGAAGAGGAAGGGGGAGGAGGGAAAAAAAGAGAGATGTTCGCAGTGATAACACTTCCTTCGAGTAGCCTGGCTCTCTCGCTAATGAAATTAATTACATTATTTCTCAATAGATGTGCTAAAGAGGTGGGGGAGGTGATTTTCCTCGGGATCCTTTAAAGTGTCTTAAGAGAAGAAAGAAAAAAAAATCCATTAGAAAAAAAAAAATAGTGTCAAGTTACATGTTACAAAATTCAATTTTTAGGTTATGTTGTTAATTAGTTTAATAAACAAGAAAGTCCCCCCCCTGTCTAAGTGAATGCTCTTTTAAAATATTTTAAAGTAAAGGAGTGATTTTGAACATAAAGTTGTGAAAATGTTAAAAAAAAACTACTGAACGAGATACAAATGGGAATTGAACCCACGAACTCTAGTAATTTACTCCTTTATGAATTTTAATTAGGAGTTTTAGGGAAAATTTACCGCTAAACTTAAATTGAATTTGGAGAGTTTAAAAATTTGACGGGAAATTAAGAAAAAAAATTTAGTTATTTAGCCTAAGACTTTCTTAGAGGTATAAGTCTCATTAAGAAGTGAAAATTAAATATGTCTCAAATCGGATATTTTATAGAAAACACAATAATGTTTTCACCTCGAAACTTTTCTGGCTATATTTTATTTTCTCTTCTATTAATATTGTTTTTCAACAGTAAATGCAGAATTGTGTTTATCTATAAAATATCCTTGCTGACTACTTTATTGTCATCCAGGTAAAATCATTGATTTAGAGGGAAGTTGTTAAAATTAGATTTTGCAAATAGGATGGATCACAAAGTTTAGGAAAATTCTAATTTATAATTAATATTTATTGCCAACATTCACATTTTATTTTAATGTTCGGTGCCATATCACGTGCAATTTCTGAATAGAATATTCTTTTATAAAAGTAGCCTCTTGAAAACAATATTTGTGTGGGTTGTATTTAATAAAATGTTGAAATACTTAATAAATCTTGTATTATAAATAAACCGAGTATCTCCTAAGCACGAGTTATAGAGTTTTTAAAAAGTCGACTTTCAGAAATGATTAATCCGAGAATCGAAAAATATCAAGTCGATTCCAAAATCGAAAATCGACTTTTCGAGCGCCTTTTTCATCCCCACTATAAACGATGCTTAAAATTAATTACGATATATATTGGCGTTCAGGCCTCTTCATTTCTAATTTAAATATTTGAATTTATTTTATTTCGGATCGCTTTGATGAAGATCCAGGATCGATTCTGAGAGGCGCCAATTTTGCTTAATCAAAAACTTAACATTTCTTATTCAGAATATATTATATTTTAGAATTTAAAGATAATTTTATGGCGACTCTATCATAAACTTTTAATAATTATCATGTTTGTCGTCGTTTTAGTATGCTGACCACATCGGGTCTCATTAATTAAATGCATTTTTTTTCTTTTATTTAACCTGAACAATCCAGTGACATTTAATAAATAATACAAAATAAGACGTTTTTACTTTTTTTTTGTTAAACTTTTATATTAATAATAAAATGTTTTATAAATTTCCCGATTTATACGTATAATTGGCATAATTTAAAATTCATTTACGGATAATGGAAATAAAAAATAGCATAATGAATTAAGAGAAGAAAATTTTTTTTTGCTTATTTATATATTCTTTTATCATAAATTATTTTTTTTTAATTTGTTCACTTAATAAAATATTTAAATATATATCCAATTCAAATGGAATTAAAATTCCTTAAATTCTTTCTTTTTTTTTTTATTAAGGAAACTGGAACAAATTCTCGAGTTTTAAATTTGGGAACATCAATGCCATGAAATTTACTTCCTACTCAACGTTTCAATTAGATCTTGATAATATCAAAAAAAAAAAATGAAAATAACAATGAATTTAAAATGTCCGCAAAAAATCCTAAGCCCTAATTTTTAATTTATTCGTAATAATTAACAAAAATTATTATTTATAAATTCTAATTAAATTATTCAATGTTCTTAGCTAATTTAATTAGAAAATAGAATATAAAACATTTATTATAATATTATTGGCGAATAAAATGAAGCATTTATTATTTTTGTATTAATTATGAAAATTATTTAATTAGGAATATAAATTATTTCAAGAATTTTATATAAATTAATAATACTATAATACTAATACATACAAAATACAAATGATTTTCAACTACTTAGCTTAATCAGGACATAATTCGGTCAAAATCTTGACTTATCGACAAAGTTAAATCAAGATAAGTTAGAGTAATAAAATTACACTTGAACATTTTTATATAAGTACAAAATTTATTCATATATTACATCAAAAACAACTTTTATTTAAAAAAAAATTTAATTAAGTTTCTTCTATTAGATTTTCTATATTACAAGTTGATGCTATCGAGTTATACAAAATTTTCGGGACCTAAAAGTGTTCGATTAATTTTTTTTGTTAAAGTCTTTCAGTATCTGAGACCATATAGACTTTAAACGTTAACTTTCAACTGCGCAGATCCTCCCACAGCCCCATGTCTAGGGATGAAACGATACCACCGAGGTATCGATACTTTTACTCGGTACTGGTATCGGTCGCAAAGTATCGAGTACCTACTCGGTATCGATTGAAAAGTATCGATACTTACTCGTATCGGTCAATTTTTTCGTACAATTAAAAATAAGCAAAAACTTTGCAGCCAGGAGATTAAAGAAAAAATCTTTTATTTAATTTTCTATTTGCTGACGTTTCGGTCGCCAATCACGGCCTTCATCATCAGAGACCTCCGAGTAGCAAGTATAAGATAATATTTTTGTACATATCAAAGTAAAAATAAATTTATATTTTTAATTGCAATGAATATTAAAAAATACCTAAGATCGTTATAATTGACAATACTTGCCCTGATAAAGGTCGTGATTGGAGACCGAAACGTTGGCAAATAGAAAATTAAATAAAAGTTTTTTATTTAATCTCCTGGCTTCAAAGTCCCTGATCTTGATTAAATCTCCACAGCCATAAAACATCAAGTTTTTGGAGAAAAAAAAAAAAACAATTACGACTAACAAGTAAGAAAAAAATTCAGTTTTAGAAGCAGTGACGGCGCTACGGGGGGCTAGGGGGGCATGCGCCCCCCGGCAAGGATCTCTGCCCCCTGGATGCCCCCCCAATCAGCTCGAAAACAAAATAAAAAAATTTCTAAAATTATTCACTTTTCCTTAAAAAAATGAAATTTAAGTTTTAAGCTTTTTATTTCAATGTAAAAAGAAAGATTATTTTTTATTTATTCTTTATTTTAATAAATAAATTTAGTTACTTTCAAGTTTTTGTCAAGTAAATATCTTTCTTTTGTGCCATTAAAATGTCATCGAAAAGAAAAAAAATATCCGATAACTTTACCAATCGAATTGAAATAAATAGAGACGGGGTCTAAATGGCCTTCGATGCCGAAAAAGACCTAAATTAAAAAAAAAAAAAACTTTATTAAGCCCCAATCTAAAAAAAAAAAAAAATTTTCTACTTCGAGTACAAATGTAAATCCACCAGCTATGAATCAAGCTCAAGTGATTCAGAAGAAATTGATACTGATTTTGAGAAATTCTGCGCATAGCCAATATCTTTCAGAAAAATTTCTGGGCTTTCATATTTCTCAGGAACAGGGCCGCAGACAGGGGGGGCAGGGGGGCTATATCCCCGGGGCCCGGGTCCTCGGGGCCCGGGCCCATTGCGCTCCAACCTAAAAATTCTAATAAAAATTAATTTTCATGGTTAAAATTTCAATTAAAAAAATCATTTCTTGAAATTTTTCCCTGCCCGGGAGCCGTGGCTCAGTGGGAAGACATTAGCTTCTCGCACCGGGTCCGGGTTGCTTCCCATCCCAAGCGAGAAAAATTTATTTCATTTATTTGACTACAAATCATTTGAAATAAATAGGGATGGGGTCTAAATGGCCTTAGATGCCGAGAAGGACCTTAAAAAAAAAAAAAAAAAATTTTTCCCTCAGAGGGCCCGGGCTCTTAAAGCTCAATATTTATCTTAAAATTTCAATTAGAAAAAAACATTTTCTTAAATTTTTCTCTCAGAGGGCCGGGCCCTTTAAGCTCAAATCTTAAAATTTCAATTAGAAAAAAACATTTTCTTAAATTTTTCTCTCAGAGGGCCGGCCCTTTAAGCTCAAATCTTAAAATTTAAATTAGAAAAAAATTTTCTAAATTTTTTCTCTCAGAGGGGCCCTTTAAGCTCAAATCTTAAAATTTAAATTAGAAAAAAAATTTTCTTAAATTTTTTCTCTCAGAGGGCCGGGCCCTTTAAGCTCAAATCTTAAAATTTAAATTAGAAAAAAAATTTTCTTGAAATTTTTCTCTCAGAGGGCCGGGCCCTTTAAGCCAAATCTTAAAATTTAAATTAGAAAAAAAAATTTTCTTAAATTTTTCTCTCAGAGGGCCGGGCCCTTTAAGCTCAAATCTTAAAATTTAAATTAGAAAAAATAATTTTCTTGAAATTTTTTCTCAGGGGCCCGGGCCCTTTAAATCAAGTTTCAATCATCTTTTCACGACTCAGGATAGCTAAAAACGCAGATTTCAGTGGCTAATTTTCAAAAATTTTCCATACCCCCAGATTCCCCCGGAAAACCTCTGTCCGGGTCGGGCCTCGATAAATTATTGTAACTCTTTTTTTTCAATGGTTGTGTCAAAAACTGTGTAAAAAATTGTTGGCATGAAGGCCACAATAGCCTTTTATCTAAGTTCTAAATTTTTTTTTTAATTTTTGGGGGGAGGGGGGCCTATTAGTAAGTGGCCCCGGGGCCCGTCAAGTCTGTCTGCGGCCCTGCTCAGGAGATAGGAAGCCTGCCAACCAAAAGTGAAAATATTTCCCTGTACGGCTGGTGGTGTGACATTTTTAGATCCTCATTAAAATGTATATTGCCCTTGGAATCTTTTGAAGCACACTTTACTCTTGTACTTTATAGGAAAGATAGGAGCAATGGTTGCAGAGTAACATTTTATCATATTTATTAAATTTACATCTTGAATTCTAATGTTCCATACTGTTGGAAACTAAATATACGCCATTGTCCACTAGAGTCCAACCGAAACAAGATTTTCAGCCGAATCCGAATTTTGGCTTCAATTTTAGTTTCGACCGAAATCGAAACTTGTTTTAAACTTTTCTTAAAATTTCCTATACAAAATTCATCTTTTATTTTTAGTAAAATTTCCATTTTCCCTCTTGCGAAAATCATTTGACCTTTTTTTCAAGTGCGAATTTCACTCGACGTTTTTTTTTAGTATACGAGCAAATCCCATCTTTTCAAACTCAGGTTTCGGGGAGGACGAAGTTTCGGCTGAAATTTGGTCGAAACTGGCGAATCCGAAACTTCTGTCGGTTCCTAAGGTCACACAAAAAATCTGGTGCCACGAGTCACACCAGATTTTTTGTTTCTCTGTTGATGTAGCCTATATATTTATTGACTGCCCCCCTGTTGATAAGTTTGCCCCACTCCTGCCCCCCACTGAGAATAAGCTAGCGCCGTCACTGTTTGAAGTGCTACCCAAAAATAATTTTCAAGATGTTTCCCTGTTGAACACGCAAATAATAAAAATTAAAATACAGTAGTACAAACCATTCCACTTATTTCTATTGTAAATAGAACAAATGTACGTAAATGTTCTTCCTACCGAATTAATTATCGCAACGTGGACCGAGATCGAACAGTATTTTGACGAACTTACTTGGTACTTGTTTCCAAAGTATCGATTACAAAAATACTTGGTATCGAAAAGAAAGTATCGAGTAAGTACTTGTATTTACTCGTATCGTTTCATCCCACCCATGTCATATACCCAGAAAGCTGGTAACAGAGCAACTAACTGCCTCTCTAATTTCCAAGCCAACTTGTAGATTTTGTCTTCCCATAGTGAAGAAATTTGATTATAATTAATTTTCCAAAAAATTTAAGAGATTCAAATTATTACTCCCTTTACTTAATTTCAAATAGATTCATTGAAAATTGTGGATTTCTATAGAACATACATACAGTATACATACATACGTTTTTCCATTTCATTTATACATATATAGATGTATATCATTTAAAAGCAATAATTAATTTAAAACACAATTATAGATGACCTTTAAAAAAATAAATAAAATTTTTTAATATTTATTTTTGCAATAGTTTTTTCTTTCGAAATCCTCCGTTTATTTCTTTTTGTGATGCGAATCTCTCAAACTTGACCTAGTAAATGAATAAAAAGTAAAAACTAATAAAGACATTGGAATAAATTTAATGCTAATGAGAGATCTTGAGAAGCAACAGGCTTTTATATACTATATAAGTGAGATCTTAGAAGAAGGAAAAAAAAGACACTTTAAGATAGATCGGTTCTGATTTTTTTTTTCATTTTTATGTTATTTTTGAATGACTTAAAAAAAATATTGATTGTTTTCAGTGTATACATATTTAGAAATTATGTGAAATTTAAATCGCCTCTAGAAATTTAGATTAATTCAAATAAGTCTATATTATATTAGTATGTCATTAATAATGCAAAGATTCAACCAACCCTAAAAATGCCACATACACATATACAAGTATAATTGTTGACTTGATAAGGGAATAAAATTTTATTTATATTGATACAAACGGAAAGTTTTATTTATCCCAACTCAGAATATTTAAAGTTTTATCTAACTTTTAATATATTTACTTTTCATAATTATTTAATTAGTGGTCAATATTAATTTTTTCTTTTATTTTTTGAGAAAATTAGAAAATTAAAAACAGAATACTATAAAAAGTACTGTTGTTATTATTTTAGTACCGTATCTCTATCCTTGAATGCTATATCAATTTTTTAAAGGGCTTAATTTATGTCTGAAATTGTCATTAAAAATGCAAATATACTTTTATGATAAATAAATAAATAAATAAGTTTGATAATTAAACAGAAAACTTTTTGTTAATATTTGTTTTGATTACCAAATTTTACAATCGAAAATTTTCCTTTTAACGGTTATTTTGGCAATTTATGTAATAAATTATGAATGAATAATTAATCAAGCGAAATCCTATGACATTTCGAGTATAAATTATTTCTTTCTTCATTGTTTATATAAACTCAGTAGTTTATATCTTTTAAATAAACTAGGAACGACTTCTCACGATTTTTAAAAAGCTCTTATTTAACTTATTAACATTTTACGACACTTTAGACCACGTGGGTTCACAATTCCCTCCGAAATCTTATTTTTCTACAATTTCAAAACTCACAAATCCATTTTAAAGTACGTAAGTAAGAGATTTCTTATATTTTTCAAATAGAAAAAAATCATTTTTTTAGAGGAGGTGGTTTTGCCCCCCCCCCCTCTTATACTTCTAATTTATGGAATTTGAACAAGACCGAAAATTAACTTGTACTTATGTTTATTTTTGTTATTTTTCATACACCGTTTTTTTTTTTTTTATTAAATATTTAAAAATTTTACATTAATTTTAATTAAATTAATAATTATTAAATCATAAATATTCTATATTATTATAGTAGATATATAATAGGATATGATTTAATTGAAATTTTGGCTATTAAAGAAAATGTTACAAGTCACGCGAATGAAAATTTCAACCCTTTTATTAAGTAAGAATAATAATAAATTTGAAATTTATAATAAATTTCTTTTTCTATTAAAATAATTATGATTTTATTTTCAAGATAAAATTTCTCATTTTTTCTCAAAAAAAAAAAATAAATAAATAAAACCGTCAATTAAGAAATAAATCTTCAAGTTGTATACTTGTGTGTATGTCTAAGCGATCATTTAAATAAATTTACATGCGCCAAGTCTTTCTTTTTTTTTTTATTTCTTAATTTAGGATTTGTTTTTAGGGAGAATCTATTTTTGAACAAAATAAAATATTCCATGTGTAATAAATTTATTTTTTGTTATAATTTTAGAATAGCTACTTTAATCAATAAGGTGAAAGTAAAAAAATAGAAAAAATTAAGAAATTTCACAATGGAATAAGAAATGTTTCATATATCATCTTTTGTAGACATAAAAATTAATTTTATTTCAGAATTCCTTTTTTTTTTTAAATATTTTTGTATGCACGCGTTCGTGCTCAATTTGGTTATACGTAAAAATAATCAAGAGAGAAGAAATGTCAAAGTAAATTACACAGTACAATTCAAAAACCCCACTGAAAAAAAACATCGAATTTACGATATTAAGTTATCTTCTTAGAAGTTTAATGAAAATTAAAAAAAAAAATATTTCCAAATGATTATTTTATTATTATTTTATTTTTTTAATTAAAAAGGCTGAGACTCGGTCGGTAGCACGTCTGTCTGTCTGGCTTCTAATTCGGAGGAGCGGGTTCGAATCACGCTTCGTCACGGCTGTATCTCGTAAATCCTTTTAATTCTTTTTCAGCTAAATGGAAGCTGAACAAAAATAATAACAACACAAGTAAAAACGTTAACAGATTAATATAAATACAAAAACCACGATTATTATATTATTTATATAGACAAACTTGCTAACGTCATTTATTAAAAAAATAAATTATAATTTTATTTAAATATTAAAACACTCAGGGGCTCCCATTTGGTGAGTACGTGGATGGCGACCACGAGTTACCCGAGCCACATCTAAAATTTCTTCCACTTTCGTTAAACTTCTATCAATTGAGCTGATCGACAATCAGGTCTATTTTCTAACCACAAACATTAACTTTTAACAATTGGCGTTAATTCATTTTAACACCTCCTTGCCTTGAATTGCTATTCTCTATGCAAAAACTTTAACGTCAAAGCGTTAACATTAGTCAATTGTGTTAAAAATTAAGATCATTTCTAGAGGGTGCCTTTAATATTTTAACGCCGTATTAAATGGATAAAAATGGCGTCTTTAACCTAAAAAGTAAGGTTATGATTTTGACAGCTTAGAAATAAAAGCAACATGTTAACTTCGCTGTTTAGGAAATAGCATTTTTTAACGCTGGAGTGTCAGATATACCTACTAGATTGAGAATAACAAATCAAGTTCATCATGCACATAGACGAGAGGTTATCGAGGGGTGTAAAAACACGAACAAGCAGAAAATAGCTATCTTTATGGACCATTGCTGGTGCAGTGGCGTAGCGAGCTTAACTTGCGCCCGGGGCACAATACCTTTTTAGCGCCCCCTCCCCCATTCGAAAACCATATAATATTATATGTAAAATATACAAAATTATTATATTACACTGGCACTACATTTAAAATATATTTTCCAGAAATCAATTATAATAAAAATAAAAAGAAAATTATCCAGAAATTTTTTGTTTTGTGTACCATTTGGCGCCCCCTTTATGACTAGCGCCCGGGGCATGATGACCCCCCTTGCCCCTCCCTCACTACGCCATTGTGCTGGTGCTAAAAGGTAAAATGTTAACGTCGCTGTTAAAACTTGCTTTAGAGAATAGCATTTTTAACACTGATGTTATTACTTTACTTTTTCACACCCAATTTATGATGTTAAATTTTAACGTCTGTTTTTATTAAATAGACCTGAATATGATTTAAATTTTAATAAATCAGCTGATTATTTGAGTGACGTTTATATTTTCTGGATCTTGTCCACCCCAATGCATTTCTTAATAACTTTACTGAATTTTGGAGATATAATCCAATAAATTATATAGCTGATTAGTACTACTTTCTTCTTTAGCACGCGGTGCACTTCGCCCATTTTTTTACATATTCTGTTATAAAATTTAGGAAGAAGTTTATACAAACACTCTTCGTTAAAAAGTCACAAATAGGATCATAAATTTTGTTGAACCCTATTAAAATAATTTACAGTTTGGCCACGAGAGACGTCATCTACATACAAACATACTTATTTGAATTATGATCAGATTTATCTACTTTATTTATTTATCGGCTGATTGTTATGAAATTCAGATGAGAAATACACATTCTCTGTTTTGACACGCGACAGGTAAAATTATTATAAATTCACACCTTAAAAACATTTTCTTTTATTTTTCGAAATTACACGGATACATTAATTACCTAAATACAAACAAATTAATAAATAATATTTATTTAACAACTAAAACCCTATTCTAAGGATAATAAATTAGTGTATTTAATTAATAAATATATTCTTATAAGAAGTAATCTATGAAGAGGTTGAAATATTTTTTTGTAATTATTGTTAAATAAATAAATAAATAACCTAGTGAAGTATTTGTATTTTTAAATTTTAATTTTTAAAATGTTTCATTGAGAGTCTAGAGCAGTGATTCCCAACCTTTTTACGATTTCAAAATTTGGCGGCACACAAAAAAAAAAAATACCTGGCAGTTTAAAAGTTGTTTACCTACACTATTGTTTAATACACTGTGTAATAATTTTGAATGTAAAATAAAATAATATGTACTACAAAAACAACAGTACATATTCATATATGGACCCTGTTATGCAATGGTGTGTCAAAGACCAAAAAAATTCAAAATTGAGTTAAGCACGGAATATTGTTTCAAATGCTTTAATTAAAAGTATTTTTTATGAAATATGTACTAAAAAAATTTATATTTAATGTTACTTGCACAATTGTCAAGAAAAATTATATATAATCCAATGTAAACAAAAAACTTTAATGTTAATTTTCTCAAAACTCGATGTTTGGTCTTTGACACACTATTGCATAACAGGGTCCATATATAAGTAGGCTACTTTCCTTTAATTTAAACTTTATTCATAATAAAACAAAAACTATTTTTATTATATACATTTCTAAAATTTGGCGGCACACTTTAAGAATTTTGCGGCACATAAAAGTGCCACGGCAAAGTGCAACCACTGAGTATTTTGAGTATCTTTTTTACTATTTTTCACGTCACGTTAGATGTAAATTATTATTTTTTTTTAGTTTAATGGGACCCTTCCTCAGGAACCCCTGGTAATAACTACTAAACCCCATTCTTTATTCCTTTTTTTTTTTTTTTACTATGTTCTAATATCCATAAAATCAATTTTTAATAGATACTAACAAATACGTAAGTCATCTTTTATTATTTCCTTTTTTACGAGAAATAAACATAAGAAGGTGTTAACGAGGCCACAAAATGTCACTAATTATTATTAATTCCATTTTCAAAAAAAAAATTTCTAAACATATAATTTTTGAAAAGGTGTTGTTTTATTTCTAATCGGTGAGGAATATTTTTTTTTTTTTTTTTTTTTTTGAATGAAATAAATTAAAAAAAAGTAGTATCTAATTTTCATTTCCTTCTATCTGTTCCTTAAATATTATGTTCCCAAATGTTCCTTTTCTTTGATGTATTCTTATATTTATATATAAATACACGTGTCTTTTTCTCTCTCTCTCTCTTCTATCTGGAGATCCCTCAAATATTTTAAAATCTCGGTTATTTGTTTTCCAATTTGGAAACCATCTGTTGTTGTCTGTCATTCCCCTTAGGGCTCTCTTCTCAGAGCAATTTGAATATATTAAAAATGAATATTTTATCAGCTTCTGTTTTTTTCTTTTTTTTTTTTTATTTAATTGTTTTTTTTCTCCTTCCTATTAATATTTTTTTTGTTTATCTTTTACTTATATTTATACTGTCTTAAAAAATATTTGAATAAATATAAAAAATAAAATAATATTCTAAATAGTTGCCAAAGGGTGCGTAAATTTGTTGATTACTGAAATTTGTGTTCTTATTTTTTGAAATAATCTAAAAATTTGAATGCAAAATCAAAAAAGTTGAGTTTTAATATACCGTGTAATGAAATGAAATTTTATTCTTACTTTAATAGCTTTAGTTTTATATAAATATTTTATTTCATTCTGGTATTTTAATATTTTTTTTTTTTTTTTTTATTTTTAATTACTAATTTTACTCTTCTTTGTATGTACTTAAATATTTCATTAAATAAAACTTTTATTTTTATTTTAAGAAAAAGAAAAAAAAGATGCCTCGTTGCAAAAGCTGTCTTTGGTAATCTTTAAAGAATATTTCTAACTCACACACACATGTATTTAAGTTAGCTTTTTCTTCCTCAATATTTCTAAACTTGACCTCACATATAAAATTTTTGCAACACACATAACATAAATTTAATAAAAAAAGGATTTATTATTTTGGAGCTAAAATTTAGAGTGTTTTGTAAAAATTAATTCATTAAAATCTAACAATAAGAATAAATTTTATATTCCTCACACGGTGGGAGTCATAAGCGCCGGAACTGGGGGGAGGGTACATTGCCCCCTTCCCTGGCATCCTATAGGAGGGGGCAATATGTCTTCTTTTATTTCATTTATTTTTAAAAATAATACATTTTTACTTTTGAAAAATAAAATCTTTTAAATTAAAAAAAATTAAAAGGGTAAGAAATTCATTTTTTTCCAAAATATTTTATATAGGCCCTATTGTATTTCTAATTTTTAAAAACATTTTAAATTGAATTAAAATAAGAAAATTAAAAATATTTATTTCTTTCAAATAGTATAAATATAGCCTAAAAAAATTTTGATAAAATCACTAGCAAATTTTTTAAAATTTTATTTAAAATTATGATTTTATTTCAAATTTTTAAAGCTTTATAGTAGATTTGTTTTTGTTTTATACTATTTGAACATATTAAATTATTTTAATTTTCTAAAAAAAAAATTTTTGCCCCCCCCCCCCCTGATTCAAATTCGTTCCTGTGCCCCTGGTGGGAGTACAAGGTACCAAGAGTTACCCGAACTAAGAATGACCTTCCTCGTTATTTTAATTTTCTTTTTGGCAGTTTGTTGGCGGCATATATGAGCTTTTGATACTGGATTGATCTTTGTGGACTTTTTTTAGTCCCTTCGGTACCTTAGACCATTTAGACTTTACATAGTCTATATTGATTACTTACGCTACCTATGATCCAGGCATATTTATTTATACTAATTGGTAACCAATTGATTTAAATAAACTGTCATCGGAAATTGATGAACTTTTGATTCTATCAACATCCTTTTATAGTATATAAAAAGAAAGAGAGTCAGAGATTGTTTTTTGGGAGAGTGAGGAGCTTAAAGAATAATAACTTTCGCTAACCAGATAACTTAACAGATCGTGGGACTTTTCGTTCGGAATTCGTCAAATTAATTAATTAAAAATTAAGAGAGTATTTTTTTTTTTGGAAGGAAATATTTTTTTTTGACTAACGTGAAGTTAGCTTTAGCTGCTAGTGCTGTGTGTGTGTGAGTATTGGGGCTGACTTGACGACTGATCGCTCAAAGGCAACTCCGGTAGCCGGCTGGTTTGGTCTTGCATTCCGGACACGTACCAAACCCCATCGCATATCTATCCTACAGGATATACTAGCTATAGGTCGGCCAGTCGAACAGTTCCCAAAGTTTCCTCTTCAGGCTTGCTTGGTTCTTAGGTCTCCCTTCGTCTTGACACGTGATCACAGAGCCGCCATTTTTATTCGGCCAAAAGGGAAGATGAAATTGGACAGACACGTTTAGATTGGTTACCCAAACACAATTCAACGAGATTCTTTAATCTTGCAAGACGTGACATGTCACTTTTCCTATATTATGAAAAAATAAATAAAGAGATGGACTCCCCTTTATCAAGATAGTGATTGAATATCAACATGATCTCAATGCGATTTCGGAAATATATTATTACTCTCCAAAAGAGCTTGAGATGGTTAGTAGAGTTCTAGGGTCATCCAATTTATTTTTGACTTGATTGATCATGATCGAGAGTACTATTATTAACATTCTATATTTAAAATAAACTTTTAAGTTTTACTTATATTACTGTGATTTAACATAAATATTTTTCGAGATCTATATATTCAATAAATACCTCGAATCTGACTAGTCACATAAGTCTGAGTATGTTTATTTGTTTCAAAGGAACCACCCCGGAAAGGGTGGAGATCCTGGGTTCAATTCCAGGGGGCGCATGGCCCACTAACAAATAAACATACACTTATGTTTAATAAAAACTATTTAAGAGAAAATTTAAAAGAAAACTGTGGAAATAATAAATAATCCTTTAAAGCAAAAAGGAAGTGACGGAAAATTTGATATTACAAAAAATCAGTGGATAACAGTTATAAAATCTTAGGAAGTAAATTAATATCTATAATTTTAAAATTTTAGAAATATTTGAATACGCGGATTATAAGAGATTCAAATGAGATTATAAAAGAAGATATTTAATTAATAAATTTCTAAAATAAAAAGAAATTGAAGTTCTCTACGATCAATTAGGTACCATTGGAATTTTTATATAGATATTAAAATTTTTTTTTGTTAAAATTACTTGGCTCATATCTTGATCAAATATATTCATTCACATAATTAAAAGACAAATTAGAATTATTCCGATTTTTAGGAGAATACAAAAAAAAAACCTTTCAAATTATACCGTAGCCCAATTACGAGATACATTAATCATTTATTTTTGTACAACTTGGATGAGTTGAGATTGACTTATACTTAAATATTCTTTTATTTAAAGGCTTTCTATTATTTCACGGTGTAAATAACCTGAAGATGAGGTTTTTAAATAAGAAATTGAATGAAGAAGCGGCGACGAGAAAGAAAGAAAAACGAGTTCTTATCGACATGCTTAATTAAAGCAAGAACAGAGGGTGAAAGACAGATAAGAAATAAATTCTTATTAAATTTAATTTTTTTTTTTTTAATTGAATAGAGCGATGTTCGACCTGTGGTAGGAAACCACTAAGCTATCAGCATGAGGGGGGGGCAGCTCTATGGGAAGAATGTTTATAAGTTTCTTTTAGTTATATGACAAGTGGCTAGATGGCAATACTAGGTTAATTAAAAATTTATCCTGTAGAGTTCGTTCCATTCGCCAACAAAATAACATTTTTTCATGAGTTTAATAACAAATACATTAAGCTTAAAAATCTGGATATAAATGAATTAACTTTTTTAAACTAATAAATTACTTTTAATTATAAATTTTTTACAATTTATAAATGACCTTTTGTTAAAAAAAAATTTAATAGTACTACGTGCCATTCAAGTAACTAAAAAAAGCTTTGAAATTTAAAAAAGCAAAGTCCCCGAGCGAGTTAAGTAGTCAATATCAAAACATGTGAATTTCAACAAGCTGAAGTTCAAATCTCTCTGGGAGCAAGTTTTTTTTTTTACCCCTGCTTAATTTTAGTTCCATGACAAGCCTATAGATGGCCCTAAACTTATAAACAATTTTTAATCTGGAGTTGTCCAATATGTTTAATCTGTGGCTATCAGTATGTGATACACAATAAAAACAGAAATTTAAGATAATAAATAATACTCAGGGATCTAAATGGCCTCAAATACAAAAAAAAAAAAAAAAAAAAAAATTAAAAATTCGTTCTTTTTTTAAAAAGATTTTTAGCTACTACCATCGAATAAAATTAAAGAAACTTAGCAAAAAAAAAACATTTTTATTTATTTAAGATCTTTTTCGGCATCTGAGGTCATTTAGACCTCGTCCCTATTTATTTCAATTGATTACAACCCAAAGGCAAAAAGGTTGAGAATCAATGGGATACTACTGCATATATAATACTACCACAGTAATTTGTGTTTGATATAAAATGACAATATAGCCTACAGTAATTTATCTATTTTGAATTAATGCTTAAAAAAAATGCTTAATGCTTAATGTTTTTTAAAATAATTTTCTGATGATTTATTTTTTTTAGAGGATATAACAATAAAATTTATTCATCTATTTTAAATAAATATTGATTTGATTATACTATAGAAATACGTATATAATACATAAATAAATATAAAAAAATATATAATTATTCAAGAATGCAAAGGATGGGGAAATATAAAAGGTAAAACTCTCTGAGTTAAACACCAAAAGTTCATATTAAAATTTGTTAATAAATTACGAGAATTATTAATTAAATAATTTTTACTCTTAAATATTTTTAAGGGACAAGTTCAAGAATTTTCATTCAATATTTATTTCAAGAACAGATCTGTTTATAAAAATAATATTGATATCAAAATCGATTGATTGATTGATTAAATCGATAAGATAAATCAAATTCATCTTCACAACTCCCCCACTCCATGCTTATTTCTCTCTCTTTACAATGCGTTATAAATGAATGAATGAATAGATTAATTAATCACCAGGACACCATCTTAATAATGCATAATTAAGTCCATTTCACTTGAAGATGTGATCTAATAAATAAACTTAAATAGGCCTAGAAATATGATCCCCTCTCTCTCTTTTGAGATGTGATCTGAAGATAATTTAAAAAGCAAATCATATAATTAACAATTTTTTTTTGAATATTCATTAGTACCCAGGCTATGAGTGAAGTATTATAATATCCGTATCTTCTCTGTATCATGATAAATAGTGATTTGTAAAAATTTATCTTTCACGACCATGAGAAGATTTATATATTATAAAAATAAAAAAGATAACAATTTGATGAAAACCCTTTTGTGTATTTACATGTATAAAATTATTTTTTTATATAAATAAAGATATACCGAGATTAATGCTCTTATGACGCGCTTTACGCCTTCCCGGATAAAAGCACAAATTGACGTC
Source organism: Euborellia annulipes (assembly GCA_023213315.1). NCBI lineage: Eukaryota > Metazoa > Arthropoda > Insecta > Dermaptera > Anisolabididae > Euborellia > Euborellia annulipes. Next base: position 3,523 of record JAKCPI010028395.1, on the reverse strand, counting down.
CCTTAAACATATATTTCTTAAAAATATTTCTCTTTTATATATGGTCCTGTTATGCATTAGTGTGTCCAGCGCCGAAAAATTAAAAATTGAGTTAAGCACGGAATATTGTTTCAAATGCTATAATTAATAGTATTTTGTAAGAAATATGTCCTAAAAAAATGTATATTTAATATTACTTGCACAATTGACAAAAAAAAATTATATATAATCCAATGAAAACAAAAAACTTTAATGTTAATTTTCTCAAATCTCGGTTGCTGGCGCTTGGCACACTAATGCGTAACAGGGTCGATATATTAGTTGGTTCTAAAACTTTTTTGGTTTTCGACTTCCTCGTCTTTCTAAAACAAAACTGGATCTATCTGTTAAATATCGGAATATTTTCAAAAGGTGCTGCGACTCAAATTTTAGGAATCACTCAGTTAATGAATATTAGCCTAATTATATTTATATATGTTTAAAAAAAAATTTTTTTTTTAAATCTTACACTTCTACCGTACTTTATATAATTTTTTTTTAAATTTATATATGATCTCATTTTAGCCATTTACTATCTAAATAAACTTTAATTACACTAGACGGTAAAATGAAATTTTTTTCCGACCCTCGACATAATTCCTTCAGATTTTTAAGTAAAATGACCTCCTGAATCCAAATATGGCCACCGTCCCCCCCCCCCCCCTACTTGTTTCTAGCCCTTTTGGTTAATTTTATGGCGATGAATTGAATTTGGAGGGATGAAAAGGAATATTTTAAGCCTTAACATTTCTTCTGAAGGTCTAGATAGGTGAAAACTTCAAAAACGAACATTTTGATCCAAGGAGGGGGGATTTTGTTCCTTAAATTGCAAAAAAAAAATAACATTAAAAATGATCTAATTTTTTTGGCAATTTTATCACTGATTTTCTACATATTAACATACCCCCCTCATCCTTCCTTAAACATCCCCTCAAAAAGAAAAAAAATATATAAGATATATATGAGGTGTGAGCATTTTTTTGCCGTCTAAGGCATTTTAGTTATAGCTACCCCTTTTCTATTTATTTATATTGTGTGGTCGGGTGACTCTGGATCAAGAGGCAAATACTCTACATCCAAGGGCGGATCCAGAGGTGTTTCTCGGGGGGGGGGGGGTAATTTGGAGTGACTCGTCGCACAGCACACTATTTTTTTTAATTTCAGTAATTTAAAGGCGCATTCTGTACTTGTTTGCCAGAATATAAATACAAATCAAATTTTTAAGTATTAATTTTTTAAAATTTTACGTGAAAAATACATTTTTTTGCAAAAAAAAGTTATTTTTTCAAATCTCGGGGGGGGGGGAATTAGCCCCCTTCCCCCCCCTTGTATCCGCCCTTGTCTACATCAGGGGTGTCAAAACTCACAAAGCTAACTCGGGCCAAATAAACAATGCTTAACTTTAGGTGGGCCACAAAAAAAAAAAGTTTATAAATAAAGTATATTATAATTTAAATGCTGGTTTCGCATTTCTATTTTATTTTTTACTTTGCGTCAGATATATTGAGTTGCCGCGAGTTTGAGTTTGACACCCCTGTTCTACATTGTAAATTTTATTTTTAAAAATATTTATTTTTTTAATGTTGGTGCTTTGTCACGCCAAATATAATCATTTTTTTCTTTGTTTTGAACATTTTGAAAAAACTAATCATTATGAGTAAATTATAAATACTCGTAGCCCTAGCTGGCTGTACCGTATTCTCACCCCCTTGAGAAATATTTCTTCACGTTTTATAATTTAAAACATTTCAGCTGTTCAATATAATAATTTTTTAATATTCACTTATTTATTTAATTATGCTAATTTCTCACAAACACACATAAATAAAGACCAGTTGTTTTTACTCATGAGAACAAAAAAAAAAGTTTGCAGCATCTCCACCCTGTTTCTATATACTTTGAGAACTTAGTTAACATTATCTGATGAAAATATTCTTCTGAACAATTTCAGAAAAAAAAAAAACGTTTTTTCCACGTTCTCTATACTATATTTATGATTATTATTATATTTAAATATAAAATATAAACCTGAATTTTTTATTAGCTTTAGAGAGAAAATAACAAAGAGAGAAAAGAGATATGATTTATAATTATGAATTTTTTTTTTTAAAGACCGTTTTATTTGGCGAGTTACTTGAGAAGGGGAGGGGAAAGGGGCAAAGACCTCTTGGACCTCCTTCTCTTTATATTTATAGTCTTTTGTTTTTATTTATACTGGCATCTACTCTCTTTTTAGAGAAGGAAAAGAGTAAAATCTCTCAATTTCTCAATTAAATTTTTTTTTTTTTTAATTTGTTTAAGGCCTTTTTCCGGATTTTATTTAGCCCAGTCCCTATTTAACTCAATTGATTGGTATCCATATAGCCTTTGCCATACGACCTTTGGCACCACAAGCTAATGTTGTACCTCTGAGCCAATGGCTCAATTAAATTTTATATCAATTTTATAGTATAATCCAAAAATTCAACGCACTATTTGAAACGTTCTTTTGCTCAGGGGCCCACATCTTGTGGGTACGTGGATAGCGATCACGAGCTACCCGAGCTGGGACAGACAATCTTTCTGTTCTTTGTACGTCTGTCTCTTCCTTCCTTTTTCAACAGGCATCAGACCGTGCCATGGGCCGGCCTGTCCTATTTATTCCGGTCGCAAAAACGCATGATAGGTTTGGGGGGAGAAAAGTGAGATACGCCGACCCCTTATCTAGGGAATAAGGCGAGGACAGAAGAAGAAGAAGAAGAAGAGAAGATTTGAAACATTCTTAAAATTAATTAAGTTATCATCTAATTATAGATAAATAAACAACACAAGGTTCAGTTTTAAAAAGGAGTTTTGCGCATTTCGACGTTAATACGTCACCTTCAGAGCTATGACATAGTGAGTTTGTGTCATAGCTCTGAAGATGACATAGTGAGTTTGTGTCATAGCTTAATGTCGAAATGCGCATAAGCTTAAATAAAATCCTTTTCAAACTTAACCTGGTGTTATTTATTTATCTATATTCAATTCAATTTTTTTTTTTTTTTTTTTTAGATTTATTTTCAAATTATTTTTGTTAACCTACCTAGTAGAAAATCATCAGCAGAATTTATTATTAATACGTTTTTTACTTGACTTAGAATAGAGTTAATTTTGCTTTTTTGTTCTAAGGGTCAGAGGGTTCCCGTTTTTTTTATTTTTTATTTATTTAAGGTCTTTTTCGGCAATCTAAGGCCATTTAGATCCCATCCCTATTTATTTCAAATGGTTGGTAACCAATTCAAATAAAATAAATTTTCTCGCTCGGAAAGGGAACCCGGGACCCCAGGCACCAGAAGATAAAGTCTTCTCTCTGAGCCAATGATCACTGGCAGGTTCCCGTTTCAAACGAAAAAAGTTAATTCCAATTTTTGGCTGTCAACTTCAAGGGAGCTATAATATATCTTATATATTTATATTTATATATATTTATATTATATTGTTATATGCCTACTTAACAGATAATTTTAATTTCACTTCAAAAGAG
>JAKCPI010028394.1:0-13581 GCA_023213315.1 Euborellia annulipes | reverse complement strand
TTTTTGTTGTTATATACATATATACTACCGGTGTATTATATAGATAAAGGAGTAGAGTATTTTCTCTCTTGTTATATCATTTGGTCTGGGGGTAAATATTTTTTCTCAATGAGGATAGATGTAGTCTAGTTTCTTGGCAATGAGAAAATAGCTTTTTAGAGTGATTTCGAAGAGATTTAATAGCACTTCATCAGCGGCTCCCCTAATGCCCGAAACAAGTTGAGATTTCGACAATGACGCCTTATTGCTTGCGAGAGCTTGTTATTATGTATAGATCTTTTCTTTCTGAAGTTTTGCTTCGAAATCTCCTTCCTATGTGGCATTAGAGTGAGCCGCTGATGAAGAAGGGCTATTAAATGCCTTCGAAATATTCGGAGAAAACGCTCTAAATTTCTCTTGCCAAGAAACTAGCCAACACCTATTCTCATTTATACCTGCCACGCTACATCTTTTCGTATTTTTTTTTCAATATCCACTAGAGTAGGATAGACATTTTAAAATTTGCCATATCATTGCATTAGTTTCCTTTATATTTAAAAAAAATATTCTCTTTCAGTCGCTGTGTTGGAGTTCAACATACGGCCAATAGCTGATTTTTAAAAAGGTCAGCGCGAAAGTAAAAGTGGGTTTGCTACGTGACGTGCTGGAAATTGCAAAAGCTTTTTTGGTCTTCAAGGTTAAATACATTTAACATCTCAGTGAATTGTTAGAAAATATATTTTATTTGAGAGATATTAATATGGATATGCTATCAATATGTGGTTTTTTATCTCAAATAATAATATATTTTTTTTTAACTTTTTTTCAAAGGTATGTTTACAGGTGTTATCACGCATTTAGAAATTTTTGAAGTGGAACTTCATTACTTCATACAATTCGATTTCTCTGCGACTCACTAGCATTATGAAACACTTAATCCCCCCCCCCCAAATTCAATTTCCTTGTTCAATGAAGTTATCCGAAAACAAACAAAAGTAAAAGTCTAAAAACTAGCACTCAATAGATTTGTCCAAGTTACCTATCTTAACGCGAATTTGCGTAGAAATTTCTTCATTTTATTTTCAGTGTGGCGCGGAGAATTCTTTTTTTGGTTTGGTAATTTCAACCTAAAGTGTGGGTGCTTTGATCCCTCGAAATAGTCATCTAGAAATTTTACAAACATAATTCATTCTTCTTTTTTTTATTTTTAGTAGAAAATTATTTTTTTAACGAATCCGACAAAATTATAGAAGCTTGGTCGGAGACGAGATGCTGCGTTTCGTAACGCTTTTCAGAGGCTGAATTCTATTGAATTGTAAATTACTACTATAGCTTAAAGTAGTTTTCCAAATCGAAGGTGAATTCCTTCTTTTTTCTCTTCTATTATCAAAAATTTTTAAATCAGTTGAATTCCTTCTCTTTTTCTCTTCCTATTCTCTACTATTTCTCGTTTCCTTCTGAATTCTGTTGCTCCTAAATTTTTTCTACAGGTTTCAGAAAAACACTAGTTTTTGGATGTTTGGTATCACTGGGTCAAAAGAGTCAAGACTTGGGGCTTGGTCCACGTTAGAAGAGAGGGTAAAAACATTAATTTATCAATTGTCAATACATTAATTAGTTTCTCGAATTATAGAAGCAAATTAAATATTTTTCTAATGTACAGCCTTTTCCAGTAACCGGATCGAAAATTATTCGACCAATGTAATCAAATTCATCTGCTTATTTTGGCCCGAGTTAATCAGTTGTAAGTTACAAACGCGTATGCAATTATAACTCCTAATCAGCTGAATAACAACAGAGCAAATGGAAGGCACACGCCTTAAACTAAAAAATTAGTTGCAATAGTTAGAAACGTTTGTGAGGCCAACACAACATCTGAACTCAGCTTTATTGATGTATTATAAATGTAATCCCTCTTTGTGAATTAACAATGCAACAACAATTCGCTTTTATTATTAAATTATGATGGATATACAATATATTAACATAAGACAAATTATACAATTATTAATTTCAAAACAAAAGGTCTATGAAAAGCAATTTATTGCAAGTGTTCATTTACAATTTCAGAACTTTCTCTTGATGTAGCTGGAAATAAAATTAGAGAGGGATAAAATTTTCACATATGGAGTCTAATACCCTTATGTTAATGGGAAAAGTGAAAAAATATTTTTATAAAATTGTTTACTATAAAGAGTTACAAATTTGGAAAGTTATTTATAGGCAAGAGAAAAATTAACCTCCTTTAAAAAACTAATGGCTCTTTTGAATATTTTTCCCCGCGATAGATGTTGGAAATACTTTTAACTTGTAAATCATCAAATTGGACACATGATAGAAACTCGAAGCCTTGTTTTATAAGGGATTGTCTGTTGTATTGCCTTGTGCAAATGTATATGTATATTCTTATTTGGAAAAGAAAAATTATCTTGTTAATCTTACCGAACTATTATATGGGACACGGTTAATATAAATATAAAGAGAAAGTATTTGTAAGGGCACACTGAGCGCAAATCGGTGGATCCGTGGTTCGACTCCCGGCGGCACACCCTTATATCTTTTTTCGGGTACATGAAGTAATATCTAATTATATAAATCTCCGTTTCGCGGCTTACCTACGCGATGTATATAATATCTTAAATATTATATATAATTTCTTATTTATAAAGAAAGTATTTTGTTCGTATTTTGCTTTTCCGCACAATTACTTTTAGAAAAATTCAAATTTAGATTTAAATTTTTTTTTTTTAATACTCTTTTAAAATATATATAGTTATATATATATATCTTTACGTTTCAGGTCATAAGGTCAGGAAAAAAACTGCGTTGGTGTTTATGTATTAAAGCTTTGTTTTAAAAAGATGGAATTTTTCAATAAACGCTCAAATAGATTGTTCGGTAGCCAGTCAATATATTGTTTGATAGCAAATTTGTGTGTTTATAATTGGGAAAAATTGCGGTCCCTGGAGTCAAATCAGGACCTCCACGATTTCGCGGCGTGAGGACCATGTTAGGTCGCGGGCTCAATTTTGCTTAGATCTCTAGAACCACTAGTCCGATAAAGTTGGAGTTTGACAAATTTATAGCACAAGGCGTGCGAAAGAAGTTATTAAAACGAGAAGTGAATCGGTTCTGAGGCGGTAAATATAGTCGAACCACGATTTTCTCATCCTTCAATACCAAACCTTTTTCTCTAGCCTTGATCCAAATTTCTTAACAATCTGTTGAGTAAAATATGATTTATTATTAAAAAAAAAAAAAAACACTTATAAAGTGATCAAAATAGGTCAAAGACAAGGTTTAATTAGATGATTTAATATAGCTTGGATTAAGATGAGCGGGAAAGTTTTGCCACTTGATTAACTATATTTTTATTTCCACAACAAAGTGTGGGTAATGAACAAAGTCGAATTTCTAGGTTAAGCTTTAAGGTATTTTCTAGCTAAAACTTAGTCATGTTAATTACCACAAAGAGTATGAATTAGTTCTTGTTTGGTTGCTGAAAGATAGGCAACCCAAATGACCAACTCAACAATAAATTAATTGTCCCTTAGAGCAGAGAGTTTTCTACGATTTATAATAAAAGAATATTTAAAATATTTTTCTTGATGTATAAATAAAGATGGGCCAAAGTCCACTAAAAAAAGGATCGCGATCCGATTAATAAATCCTGTAGGTTGACTTTATATTTAAATTTAGAAAATGTTTCTTTTTTTCAAGCCACGCCTTCAAAAGTCTAGGATTGGTTATTTTTTTAGCCATACAACCAATCAAATCATTATTATCAAGGCTAAATTTATCTGAAGGAGGCGGAATTTGTTTTTATGAGCCTTAAAAACATAAAATTAAACCACGCCTCATTCGTTTCCCTTTTGCCACTTGAACCAATCAAATCATTTTGATGACATCTAAAGGATTAATAACACAAAAAATTTATGAAAATGGACGGCAATAATTTCTACTTGGAAAGGAAAAGAAAAAAGTAAAAAATCTATCAAAATTCAATATTAAAGAGGTTTTTTACTATGTTGATGACAGTCTGTGTTTCTTAAAAGAAAACCACAGTACGTAAGATATAGTAGTTGAAGGGCCTCCCCTCTCCCTTACAACCGAAACTCTTTTTGTTGTGAAATATTTTAAATTGAATTTTAAACTCGTAAATAGAAAAAATATGGTGTGACTGGTCTCACAGCAGATTTTTTTGTGTCTTGAGTTTCCCATAGCACCTAAGTTCCAAACCTGGCCACTTGCATTTCATAAGTAAAAAAGTCATTTGTTTCAAATTTTCCATAGGTTCTGTGTATTTCAATTATATTTTAAAGGTTGGCTGCTTGAAATAAACAATAGTTATTTTTCAAAATTTTAATGTCATATTTAGAAATTTTATTATTTATATCAATAGACAATCCTAACTAAATACAAAATTTCAAAAGAATTGAAAAATTTTTTTAAATGTGTAAAACGTTCCAAAGGGGAATCGAAATTAACATTCAAATCCCCATACGGAATTAGCATATTGGCTCTGTGGAATAAAGAGCCGAAAAATGAATTTGAAAAAACGGTAATACTACAGTACATCGGTAAAGTGTACTTCAAACAATTTTCACAAAAAATTTTACTGATATACTTTTTAAAGAGCACCTAAGAATTAGCTGATTTATGAATTTTAATCAAAATCGTTACAGCTAATTTTGAGAAAGTCAAAAAAAAAAAAAAACGGAAAAGTACTTCAGTAAATTACTAGTACTTTTTGGCCGATTTTTTCACAAGCTTATTTTTACGCCTCAGGGGTGTTTCTAACTTAAATATAAAATTTCAACCTCGAAGCTCATTTCCTTTATGTTTAAAAATGTCCACACAGACCAATTTGCGAAACCGACCCCAAAACATGTATTTCCATCAAAACTTTAACATCGAATTTTTGACATGATCGCAATACTTTTTCTCTATATATTACATATATAGGTAAGAGAAAGTAAAAAATGAGGCATTTGTTGAAATCAAACCAACTTCTTCAGTTGGCCACAAAGCCCTAAGTGGAAGTTGTAAGTAATGCCAATAAAATTTGTAAAAAAGGTTTTAATGCTATTCAATTGAAAAAATTAATTTTTTTTTAATAATGACGCCCTCCTCGCGGAATCAATTGGGACTCCTTCGCCGACCACTAGTTGGGAACCACTGATCTAGACAGACAGACATTTTAAGTAAATATTTTGATATCTTTTGGAGAAAAGCAATCAGAATATTTACATAGGAATTTTATATAAACATTTAGAATATCATATTTTAAATTCTACATCCAATTAATATATAAAGATCAAATATGTAGAATAAATCCCAGTCAAAACTGTACCATTTGTAATTTAGAGGAGAAGGAGAACCTTTCACATATACTATTTGATTGTCCAATGTACCAGACAAGTAGGGATAGATACCTGACAAAATACATGTGCGAGTCCTATAGTTTAAGTACCCTATTAAATATTAATGAAAATAATAAACTGAATGATGTTTTTTATTATGTAGTAGAAATGATTAAGAGAAGAAGTATTGTAAACTAGTTTTAATTTAAACACTAGGAAAATTGTGTTTGTATTGAGAAGAAAAAGGGAAAATGTTGAATATTATGTAAATGTAACTCACTCATTTGTATAGCGAATCGCTAAAACAAATAAAACTTTTATTTATTTATTTATTTATTTATCATATTTTAAATTCACATATTTAAATTGTTGAGATAATTATTTAAATGGAGGATAAATGAGACGTTTGAAATTTGACGAAAGCAGATCTTCATCTCCCCATATTTCATTAAATTTTTTTTCCATGTTTTTATAATGAAATGTACTCGTATTTTATTTATCCTTCCTTATAGCCACCATAGCTTCGTTATTTTCTCAAATTATTTATCCTTAATTAACAATTGTATAAATGACAATTACAACATGATAGAGGCGGAATTAATGTCTCTTCATTGTTAACCAAAGTTTAATAATAAATTTCAAACCTATCTGCTTTAATTTATATCTTTAAAAATTGATTTGAATGATGACAAGATTGCCTTTTATATGAAACTCTGATAGTGTTGAAACAGTATCAGCCAATTAATTAATGATTTAATAATAAAATGTTGACTTAAAAAGCTTTTAACAATTTTTTCGACTGATTATTGAATTAATATATAATATAGCAAGCCTTGCATTAATGTTTTATAGCCTAAAGAGTTCTACTTCACAGAGCAATTAGTCGAAGCATACACACATACTAAGGACACATTCTAAGAACAATTGGAGGGGAGGGGGACATTTTTTTGGTAATGACAAAAAAATCATGATTTGATTAAAATTAAAAAAAATAAAAGGCTTTTAAATTTTTTTGGTAAAATCACGGAAATTTCAGAAAATCTTTTTTCAAATTTTTATCCTATTTTAACATAAAATTCCTCATTTATAATCTTAAATAATTATTTAGTCGATTTAAAATAAGTATAATTTAAATATTCGACTTTTGGTTTTCGTTGAAACATTTTGTAAATTAAAATTAAATATACAAATTAATAACTAGGTTATTATGTTTCAAAATTTTTATTGATTAAGAATCTCGTCATCGAATTTTTGACATGATCGCAATACTTTCTCTCTCTATATATATAATCGATTCGGGGTCGGCGGACCTCACTCTTTCCCTCCAACCCTATCATACGTTTTTACGACCGGAAGAAATAGGACAGACCGGCCCGTCGCACGATCTGACGCCTGTTGAAAAGAGAAAGGAAGAGACAGACATTTAAAGAACTAAAGGACTGTCTGTCCCAGCTCGGGCAGCTCGTGGTCGCCATCCTCGTACCCACAAGATGTGGGCCCCTGAGCAAATTTCTGATGATGACAAGTAATTGTCGAAATACGTATTAAGTGTTAATTTTTAATTAATAAAACCTTTGAAACAAATAACTTGTATATTTAATTTTAATTTATGTATAATTATAATACTATTCATAATATTTGTACTACCCCAAAATAAATATTTTGGTACGAGATCAACCCCCCCCCCCCCCTATTGGATTCGAACATATTTGACTTATTAAGAAATTTCTGGAGACAAAGTGAAGCTGGTTCTAAATATTTATATAAAATTCCTAAGAAGAGACTATCCCTAATTCAGGAACGGTCCTGTTGATTTCCAAACTAATAGCAATAAAAACTTTTTACATAGGATTTTTAACATTTTACGACACCTGGACGTTAACTACTTGAGTACGTGGGTTCGATTCCATCATTTTTTTTTTTTTTTATTTACGAGTCAGAATTTTGTCTATGATTTAAAATAATAACGACTAAAAAGAGGTCAAGTTTAAAAATATTAAAAAATAAAATAAATAAAAACATTTTATTTGAAGACATGTAAATAAATTAAATATAAAAAGCTTTAATAATATTTATCATAAAAATTTTTTATCATTTATCACACCCAATATTTAATTATTTTGAAAATCTGAGTAAATACAAATGGTTTCATTTGTACTTTTGAATATTTAACAGGATAGAAATATTATTAATTAGTTTATAAAGAGGGTATCATAATTTTTCATTTCACATTTATGTCATTGTGTAGATAATTAAATAAAATAAATGCTTTGGTACTCGTTGCACTGAACAAGTGTTGTTCATGATCCTGCTTATTAATTTTAAGCGGAAGCCATCCATGTAGTAATAAATAAAAAAATTTAAAAAAATAAAATATTTATTATTCACACTCGTCGACAAGCATGTCAAACTCGCGGTCAACGTGCGGCCCACCAAGTAATTTTTTTGCAGCTCTTAAAGAAACTCTCATAAATTCAAACTTTAAACAAATGATTAAGCAAAAAAAATATTTGACTCCACATTTTTGTTTATTAGAACTACACTTTACGCCAATAAAGAAAGTTCGGCTATAATTGCTAAGAGATGTCGTTAGGATTGTGTCTTTAAAGCCTATCAGAAAGCTTGTTTGTCATTGGAATAATTTGATTTTTTTTTAAATAATTTAGTTAATTAAATAATAATTTGTTAATTAAAAAAAAATCAAGATTTTCTAAATTAAAAAAAAACTTTAATCATTAGATGTTGTTTATAACAGGAGGGAGCAATCACTTCACCAATAAAACTCCCATATCTCATGACGTTTCGATACCTCCATATGACATCAAATGATAGTTCAATAAATTTAGACCGAAACGTCTTAAGTTTTATTTATTGATGATGTGATTGCTGCCACCTGTCCTAAATAACTGATTTAATCAAACTCCCGCATCTTATCATAATTGTTTAATTAGTAAAAAAAATATCTGTTGTGAAAATTTCTAATGAATTTAATAATCATTAATTTAATTCATTAGCGATTTGAGATACAAATTCAGAAGCCATTCCTATAATATAGGTATAATATATATAAGCGATATATTTCCATGGGTCCTATATCGCTTAAAAATATCATGAGATTTTATTAGAAACGCAGTAGGTCGTTCTTGTATTCTTAATTTATATCTAAAGCTCAATCTGTAAATATTTATTTGAATTTTAGAATAGAATTTGTAAATATAAAATAAAAATTAAATACTGTAGAGTAATTCTTGGACGATCGAGTAGTTGTTGGAAATTTTAAGAAACAAAATAATAAAAAAAAATAAGGGAAAGAGTATGCATATCACTTATTACAACATTTCGGGTGTTTTCTCAACCAAAATACGCACTTCGCCACAAAAAGCATGTCCAATTATTAAAGCTTTTGTGGTTTGAAATATTATTATTAGGAGAACTTTTAATTATAGACCACATTTTTGTATTAAATATTTATTAAAAATATATAAATACTGTAGAACGTTTTGACTGCTTATTTTGCAGCCGTTATCAAGTACTGTGCACTTGCTCCGACTCAAGTGAACCAACTGTCATGTCCGTTACTTGCCTTTTTATACAGCGACGTCAGCACCATAACTTCATGAAAATGAGTGAAAATGGCGGGAAAATTTGAATCTAACTTCACAGAAATGCGGACAGATGGCGCTGACGTCGCTGTATATAAAAAGGCAAGTAACGGACATGACAGTTAGTTCACTTGAGTCGAAGCAAGTGCACAGTACTTGATAACGGCTGCAGTATAAGCAGTCGAAACGTTCTACAGTATTTATATATTTTTAATAAATATTTAATACAAAAATGTGGTCTATAATTAAAAATTCTCCTAATAATAACATGTCCAATTAGTTTGTAATTTGATTTTTATATTTAATATGTACGCATTTTTAAATTTAGTGATTACAAAACAGTAAAATGCTTTATATTAGCCTACTATATATATTAAATTTGGTAGAATAAGAAAGTCCTACGCTAGTTAACTCGTTTCTTCTCGACATATCACACAACTATGAAAAGCCTTCACTTACATAGAAATTAAAGTGGCGAGTGGGAGACTGCTCTCCTCCCTCTTTGACATGAATAAAAAAAAAAAAGTTTTAGATGAGAAATTTGAAAAAGGCAAATGAATAAATAAATATAAATAGTGAACGTAGAGCAAATAATTTTAAATTATATGTATATAGATTGATGTCGATTTGATTTAATTGAACCTGGGAATATTTATAAATTATATAAATAAAGCTTAAAATATCTAAATAAAGTCGTTCAATCACTCTGTAAAATAATTTAATAATGTAAATGTTTCATTATAAAAATGAAGTATCTTTTCCAATTTATTCAATATATTAATTAAAATTTTTTTTTTTTTTTGTTTAAATACTAGTCTACTGTTTTTTTTTTTTTTTTTTTTTTTTTGCTTTATACGGACGTTATAAATTTATTCAGGTAGGTTTTTTTTGCTGATTTAGAAAAAAAAAACATTTCAAAATCGTTTATTGAAAAATTTTTGTGAAATGGAATTATGTAAATTTTTCAACTTAATCATTTTTAAGCACTTGTCCGAAAAAAATATTATTACGCTCAAAATTATTGGAATAATGTCATCAAATAAACAAGGGCCGAGAATTAATTTATACACCTAATACATAAGTATCGATTAAGAAAATAAAAAACAAACATCGCAGACGAGTGTAATCAAAAAGTTGAAAAATTAATAGAAACTTGTTTAATATTCATCAAATATTTCATAAAACATTAAAAATAATTGAAAAATTATATTTTGTAAATAAAAGAAAATAAATTGTTAATTCACAGAAAACATCGTTAAAAATTAAAATAACAAAATGCCAAATAACGAATGCTAGCAGCGCGGATAGTAATAAAAAAAAAAAAATAGAACTTTAAAATTTTTTATATAATTCCTTACTTCATGAAAAAAAAAACCATAAAGTTTCATAGGGCCTGAGAGATATTTTTAAGCCCATTTTAACAAAAAAATTTTTTTTTAATAATCGCAGTTAAAATATAATTTAAAAAAATATTTTTATTATTTATTAAATTTCAGATACAATCCGAAAATCATGAGAATATTCCCAATGGGGAAAGAGACATTTGAAAATAATTACAATTCATTTAAATAAATCAGTAGCTTTATTGTATCTTCTGATTTACAAATTTTCAGAAAAGGTTAATGGGCTTATAATGGCTGTTACTTTTTGTGATTATTTTGTGGGTGCCTGCCTCTTGGAGTTGTCGGGTTGAGAGAAATGTCTTTTAAAGTTCTTTATTGGTTCCAAGCTTGATGCTTGTCTTGTCCGACACTAACGAGAACGAGAGAGAGGAAGTGGGGGATGGCCTTTTATAACATTTTTCAAGACCATAATCCCCCATTCCCATGAGAACAGTGATACACATGCAAAGACATCCAGACGCGAAGTTTGCACTTTTCTCTGGGAATCTTTGCACGTGTTTCGATCCAACCAGATAATAAATTTCGTTTTTTGAATCTTTGATTTTCGAATTTCACATTTTGTATCTCTCTTCCTTTTTTGGATTCATAACAATTACATTAAATATTCATTTAGAAAGTCAATCAGCTACCAAGGGTATTAACTTGTTAAGGAATATATCGACTATAAAATATCAGAGCTATAACTGCTATGATTTATCTTCAAATTTTTATTGAAACCCTTACCATAGAAAAAAAGTAAAAAAAATAAATTAATAAAATACTGTCTTAAGTCATCGTCCTTAGGAATTAATGAAAGATATGAGAAATTTAAAATTTTTTACTTTCTCTCGCGTATTTATGTACCGGTGTGTAATATATAGGAAGTATAAAAATTCTATGTCGAAATTTTAAACCACATACACTTTCTGAACGTCCCGGAGTTCTAAAAAGTGGGCCCTGTGTTGTCTACAAAATATTTCAAGGGTGAAAAGAGCTACGAGGTTGACATTTTATATTTAAGTTAGCTACCGCCCTGGCACGGAACATTAAGCTTCCAAAATGTACTTTTTAATTTTTTTCGATTTTTTCCGAAATTGACTCTAATGATAAAATTCATAAATCAATTTTTGATGCTTTTTATACTAGGCCCGCAATAATATATTTTAATAAATTTTTGATCTTAATATGAAAATCTCATCTTAATATTAATTGTTATTAAAATGAAATATTTTAATATGAGAATAGAAGAGCTTTTCATGAGCACTCACTGACAATGCAAAGAGTGCACAGTCTGTCTATGGTATGAATAAAAATAAAATTTTTGAGCATTAACATGGTTTAGCCATTTATAATTGTGTATGCCCAATATAACTTGGCGAGGATATATATTTTCAAACATTAACCTGGCCCTGGAGAGGGTGCCATATGGGACCGAAACGTCGGCCCTGGTTTGACAATAAAGGGAAATATAAACTAGCTCATTTTTTCTACTTAATTTGAACAACATTCAGCTATCTCCTTCAAATGGAAATAGTACATAAAGGTTTTCTCATTTTAAAAGAAATAAAAGTAAATAGTCTATATACTAATAATAAATATGCTTTAATAGGAGAATTAAATTTAAGTGCACAAGGTTTTCTGTTTCAATAATATATTAATAAACACTATATGTGTCGAAATGCGCATCAAGTGTTAATAACAAATTAATTTATTATTGAAACGGAAAACCTTGTCCACTTAAATTTAATTCTCCTATTAAAATAATTTACCTGTAATTAGGTTTCGACATTCCAAAGGGAAGTTGTCCAAATAAAGCGTGAGAAACAGACAGAAAATTATATATTAATATATAGATATTCACATTTTGCCCCTAAAATTGTTTAACTCTTGTACTCCAAAAAAAGATGGTGCCATGGTAACAAAAAATAAATATTTTCGTTTCCTGCAGATTTTTTTTGTTAAAATTACTAGTAAATATGAAATAACAAAAAAAAATTATGATATCAATTCCAAAGGTTGATGGTGATTTTAGGGATAAATGTTAAATCCATGAGGAGCTCCAGAAAATCATAAATTCTCCTAGAGACAAACGTGTTTTTTTATTGTAATCAAACTTCACACGTGGAATTTGTCATCATACTAGGTTTTTTTTCGCTATAAATCATGGCATAGAATAAATATCCGCTGTTTGCTGCAGATGACCTCACCGCAGTCAAAGATAAAAGCACTGAAGAAAGTAAATATATTAGATAGCTACAAAATAAATAAAATAGCAAAATGATTAGGTTGTTTTTTCGCATAAATACTCGTTTTTTGAGATAATAAATATTATTTATCAAAAAGAAGAAATTTCTGTTTCATAAAGATCAATTTTTTTAAATAAATATTATGAATCCCGTATTTTGGAATTGATATAACAAAGTAAGCCAGCCCGACGCTTGGCCTGAAAAAGCAATCTAAGAATTTAATACTTTTTGATGTTGGTCAAATTTTCTCAACACATGAGTTTATTTGCGTTGTTCTAATTAATTTACCTCTAATTAAATTTAAATACATTTATATGTATTTAATGTTTGTTTTTCTGTATTATATTGACTTTGCTAAAATGTATTAAATTTTTTTATAAGGAATAAAAAATTTCAAATAACTCATATAGTTTTAAGTTATATAATTAATTTTAATCAACAAAATTTAAGAGATTATCTATTTGAAAGATGAAAGATGAGGATTATTTATGTATTTTTCATAAAATAATTAAAATGTAATTCATTCATTTAAAAAAGACAACTCAAATAAATATAATCTTTCTAATCAACGAACGAATGAAAATAATTTGCCAGTAAAAATCCGAATTAATTATTTGATTAAGTTCTTTTCATTTATTTACAAGGAATTGCTAGGGGGAGGGGGATAATTGAACTCTAAAATAAAAATCTGGTATGACTAGTCCCAGAGCACACAATATTCTCTTACCTTCGGTAATCGAAAGTTGAGTACTGTGCTTTTCATACCAGATTTTTTGTGTGTCGAAATATATTTAGTTTCCCAGCGCACGTTAGCTCCAAACTTGACAACTTGCGTTTTCAATTGTTGACTGTTTGAAATAAACTATGGTTATTTTTCAAAAATTTTATCTCATATTTGGATATTTCATACACTATAGAGCAGTGGTTTCCAAACTTTATGTTACCACGCCTCCCTTAAAAATAATTAATCTTATGACGCCCCCCCCCTCCCATTTTATAAAATAATACA
>JAKCPI010028393.1:0-21652 GCA_023213315.1 Euborellia annulipes | reverse complement strand
AAAAAGGAAAAAAATTTCTATTCTTTCATCTTTTTTTTTTTTTTTTAAATTATCTTTTAAATTGCTTCTTTTGTAATTTTTTTTATTGGATTAATTTTCCTAATTTAATCACCCCAGAGGTTTTTTTCTTGAGTCTCTTTCATTTAGCAGATAACCAACAAGAATGTTGTTGTTGTTGTTGAGCAAGATGTATTTACCTAGTATAAACGAAAAAGAGAGAGAAGATAAATAAATAAATAAATAAATGGTACGGTGTCTTTTTCTAGCAAGCAGCAAATAAAATGAGCATATCACGGGGGCCATTAAGCTGTACAAAAAAAGCAGAGAGTTTAAATTATTAAGCTCATAATTCATAACAAAAAAAAGATTTTCTCTGTGATTTTATAATCAAAAAAATAAAAATGCGACGACGACGAAGAGGAAAAAAAAATTAATTAAAATACAGAGAAAAAAAATAATGTTTCTGCTTACAAATCAAGTCACAGGGTGGATCGAAATACATGCAATACATAACGGCTGTTTGATAAGTAAGTGACTCAGACCAGTGAAACAACTTAGCATAAAAAATAAAACGCGTTTCACGCTTTCACTTACATATTTTATTTTATTTTGTTTAGCTTAGATATGTATTTGTACGAGCATAGGCGATTAAAATGCCAAAAAAAATTATGGCATATGATTAAGATAAGATGAAGGTCTGCTTTAGACGGGCTTGTTCTGAGCAGTGAGGTCTCCATGGCTAGAAGCGAAGTACGTCAAAGGCTATTCTACCACCAATCACCAAAAGAAATAATCTGGTGTGACTGACGCACAGCACACAACTCTCCCTACCCTTCGTGAAGAGAGTGTTGTGCACTGTGCTGCTCACACCAGATTTTTTGTCTCGAGATATATTTAGTTGTTCTTAGAGCATTTAAGTACCAAACTTCATAGATGGCGCTGAGCTACGAATGCTTCCACATCAGTAAAGTGTACTTCAAACGATTTCAACGAAAAATTTCACTGATATACTTTTTAAAGAGCATCCTAAAAAATAGTTCATTTTTGAATTAAAAAAAAAAATCCTTGCAGCCAATTTTGAGAAAATCGCAAAAAACTGAAAAAGTACATCAGTAAAGTACTAGTACTATTTGGCCGATTTTGTTTAAAAGGTTATTTACATGAGTTCGGAAGGTGCCTAACTTAAATATAAAATTTCAACCTCCTAGCTCATTTTCTTAATGATCAAAAATGTCCACACACACACACAGAGAGACCAATTTGCGGGACCCACTTTTTGGACTCAGGGGACCTCAAAAACATGTATATCCATCAAAATCTCGACATCGAATTTTTGACATGATCGCAATACTTTCTCTCTCTATATATTTCATATATAGGGTAAGAGAAAGTAAAAATGAGAAAATACACCTACACTCTCCTCTCTCTCTGATTGGCTGTTTTTTTTTTTTTTTTTTTATCATCACCCTTGGAAAAAAGTGAAATTTTAAAACCATAAAAAAAAAAAATAAACAAAAATTTGCATTTCTTGATAGCTTTGTTGAGATTGTACTTGTTCTTATACACTTAAACATTAAAATATGATAATAAAATGTTCATAAACAACATTAACAAAAAGGATTTAAAAAAAAAAATGACTTATCTTTATCGTAAGAGAGAAGGGAGGTGTTATTATAATAATAAAAGAACGGCATCTTGTAATTTTGATTGGCAATAAAAACGATGTTATGTCGTAAACATAAGAGAGAGGAAAAAAAAGGGAGATTATGTCTAAATAGAGCGATAAGCCCCTGTGCTCTGAGGGTAGTGAAAGTAGCCGGAAGCTTTTGTAGGCTCTACACACACACACACACGGATATAAAGTTATCTTGTGTTTAATAGCAGCACTTGTAATACCTGGGCCCATCTTATGCAATTTAGTGCCTGCCCTTAAGGGCCTGGCCACTATTGCTCTCACTGATCACGCATTAATTATCAAACTTAGAGGGAGATGCAATGGGAGAAATACGTAAGCAACAAAAACTTGCCCAAGAGAGAGATAAGAAACAACACGACTAAATTGTGGAGTCATTCCACGTCAAATCGATACACTTTTTAACCTCAGATTTCTATGAAATTTTGGTCATAGGTAGAGTCAATAGAGACTAAGAAAAAGTCCCAATTTCAACTTGATATCTCAACTCGTTTAAAAGATAAAGTTGTCAAAAAATAGCAAAAAATCGACCTAACCACATCTATTTAAATTGCTCTAAAATCTCCTAGAGGTGAGATAGAGAGATGATTGAGGTGTCATTCTACAGCTTTTTAGATGCCCTTTCCAATGATATACAATACAACTGGGGTGGTAATAAAAAAAAAATTTTAATTTCAAAATCAAAAATATAAATTAATTTTTCTTAAAAACTACCTCTACGAAAATTTTGAAAAAATTCTAAAATATTCCTTATTTAAAGGATTAAAAGATAAAAATAAGTTTAATCATGAGATCATAATGGGTTCATATAAAAAAATTAATTTAAAAAAAAAACCCTTTCTTTAGATTTTTGCCATAAAAGTGCAAAAATATAATTTTTTTCAAAAAACCTCTGAATTTAAAATCAATCCTTATTTCCCGGGATTAAATTCCCAGTCACAAAATTAATTAAAAAAACCTTTCTTTAGATTTTTGCCATAAAGTGCAAAAATTTAATTTTTTTCAAAAAGTACCTCTTAAAAAATTTTGAAAAAATTCTAAAATAATCCTTATTTAAAGGATTAAAGATAAAAATAAGTTTCATCATGGTATCATAATGGGTTCATATAGAAAAATTAATTTAAAAAAACCCTTGCGTTAGATTTTTGTCATAATTGGGAAACATTACACAGGCTAACAGTGATTTTGGTACCGGGGGTATTTTGAGCGCATGTATGAGCGTAGAGTATATGCGTACGATATTCTGTAATTCTTTAGCTTTCAAAAAATAATCATTCGTGCAAATCGGTTAATTATTAACAAAATTATAAACAAAATGGTTAATCTAAGTCAAGTACAAATATAAAAAAATTAAGATTTCTTGGGTTAAGTGATAGCACTGAAATAACAAGATTATAATTTCTTTAACGAAAACGGGACAAATTCAGTACAATGACGCGCCCAAGGGTGCCCTTCCAGGGGCATATAACTCGCATTTTGAGGCTAGTGTTTTGATCGTTGTCCAAAAATATGGTCGCTTTATAACCCAACTAAACTTAATGACAATTTTGGGATTTTCAGTCGAAATTTCTAAACTTTGAGATAAAAATTCTCACAGAAGTTATTGTCCGATTTGAAAAAATGTTGTGGGTGGGCCACATTTGCCGGGTATTACATTTCGGTCCGAAAAACAAGTGGCAAAACGACCCACCCTAACATTCACCCATAGCGTGAAATTCTCTGATCAGACCTGCGCATGAAGGTAATCTGTGCAGCTCAAAGGGCCTTTTGACCATAATTGAATGTATGAAGGTAATACTGTAACAGTGGGATGGAGATAGCAAACACGAGGCTCAATAAAACTGCTAGATGTTTTGGCCAGAATTTATTTGGACAGGGGGAAGAACCAAGAAAGGCTCGCTGGTGTAGCGGGCTAGGGTGTCGGCTTTCTACAAAGATCCCTGTACAAATCCTGGACATGAGGGATTTTTTTAATTAAATAAAAATATTTAAAGTAAACAAATCCTCAAGCCAGGGAAGTGACACATCAAGTATTTGAACAAAATCTTTTAAAAAGTATTAGTACTTTGCTCATGTACAATGAGGCACAATATTAAGTCCCACCCATGCGGTTTCTACTTGTGATTATTTCATTGTTTTTAAAAAATATTATATATTTTTTAATGGAAAATTTCATGGTTTAAACCTAGAAAATTTCTTATAAAAATTTTCATTTTCTTTAAAAACAATGAAATAATCACAAGTAGAAACCGCATGGGTGGGAGTTAATATTGTCCCTCACTGTACTTTTTTAGTTGTGTTTTTCGATTTTCTTAAAATTCGCTCTAACGATTTTGATTAAAATTTATAAATCAATCTATAGGTTTAGATGCTCTTTAAAATGTATATTCTCATTTTGCTTCCAAAATTATTTGAAGCTCACTTTACTCCTGTACTTCATAGAGAAGATAGAAGCCACGGTAAAAAAAAAATATAAATATTTTTCTATATTTACATAAATAAAAATAGAGACAATCTGAGCGTGACAAGCACAGAACACAATTTTCAATTACTAAAAGTAAAAGAAAGTTGTGTGCTGTGCTATCAACACACCATGCATTTTTTTTTTTTTTTTGTAAATAAAATTTCAATTTTATAAAAACTAGTTATGATATTTTCTACACTTTGAGCTTATTATCACATATATTCTACGTATACAAAAATCTCTTCTTCATTCTATTTATATAAATAAATTGGATTGCGTTATAAGAAAGTGTCATACTATTTTTTTCCCTCTCTTTATTACGTAGTTGTTACTTCAACTCTCTCTCTATATTCTTTTTCATTTTCTTAAAATGAAATTTTTTTTTTTTTTTTTTAATTTCATATCCCCTTTCTGTATTATTATTAAAACTGGTGTGGGCACTACCACAATCTCAAGCATTAAATTTCTTATTTTCTTGAAGAAAAAAAAAAAAGGTTCTTATAATAAAAAGAAGTTTTTAAATTATTCATATAAATTTCTCAAAGAATAAATAACTCATTTTTGTTCTCTCTCTCTGTTCTGTTCTGTTGTTGACGTCAAATATCGAGTAAATAAGGGCCCAAGTCTTTGTAAAAGTTAATTCTCAACTTCATTAGAAAGAAGCAAAGCAAGCAGACAGTCCAATCCTCTCTGCCTGTCTTTCGATAACTTTTTTTTTTTTTGTGTAGAAAAAAAAAAAACAAAGGGGCAGGCAGGCAGACAAGAGAACAACTTCCCTTTATTGAAATTTAGACGTTTATAAGAGAACAAAAAAAAAGTGCCATTTTTACAATCGCTAACTCTGAAAGAAAAATATTTTTTTCAAATAAAAGTTAATAGCCTATAAACAAGGGGGGGGGGGGGGCAAACTTTTTGCTACATAAATAAGTTCATGGTATAAAAAAAATGCGATAAGAAGTGGCTGTAGACTTTGAATTGGATATAGGAGGCGTAGCAGCCAAGGAAAAACTTGTATTTAATTGTTAATCGTCGACGTTTCGGTCGCAAATCCGCTGGTGGGGTGATTCAAAAGTGTGAGGGGGTGGGGGATGATGTTGTTAAAAGCATATATTGGATACGTTACGTATCAACTTGATACTGACGTTTCGGTTCCGTGTTTGAACCATCCTCAGAGCTGGCGAAAAGTCATTATGAAAATTTCAAAGTGGATTTTATACATTGTTGAAAAATTCTTATATAATTAAATATATATACAGTGTGAGGCGACCAGGTACATAAATGACCCATTTGTGTATCTGGTCGTCTCACACTGTATATATATTTAATTATATAAGAATTTTTCAACAATGTATAAAATCCACTTTGAAATTTTCATAATGACTTTTCGCCAGCTCTGAGGATGGTTCAAACACGGAACCGAAACGAAGGTTGTGTGAATTAATCTAATAAAGAAATAACCTTAGATGTATTTCTCATTTTTTTTTTTTTAGGGATGGGTCGGTACTCGATTTTGCTCTATCAGGTACTATTAGATACATGTACTCGTTTCGAACCTGATACTTATATACCCGATACAAATTTTAGCCAGCAGCGCTAGCTTCACACTGATACGAGTATCATATTGATATTTGTATCAGAGTGAAGCTATCAATCAATAAGAACTCTTTTAACTTGATAAAAAATATCAACATGAAACTATCAAAATATATCAGAACTTTTTCGACTTCTGTTTATTCTATTTAAATTAAAAAAAAAAAAAATGTCTAACTGTAAGTAAAATAAATGAATGGTCATTTTACTGGAGGCAAAATTTAAAATATTAGTTTATTTTTTGACACCCTTTCTTACAAACCTGATACTTTTTGACCTACCCGTTTTGTGAATCTGATACTTTTTCGTACCTGAGACAAAGTATCAGATTGATAGAGTAACACCCAACCCTAGTATAAAGTCGTTTAAATAAAAAAACATGATAAAATATCTAAGGACTTAAGGTTTGATAATAGCTTTTGATCAAAAGAGGTTTAAATAAAATTTTGTCTAAAACGGGGCGGGGGGGGTGGGGGGGGTGTGGTACAAAGAGCGTGATGTTTAATTAATCATCATTGAATTTTAAACTAGCTAGATCCTATTTGATAGAAAATAATAAGATATAATTAATAAATTTAGTATTTATATGATTAATTATAGAATAATAATTAAATGATTTAATTTCAACTTTTCTTTTGTGAACAGAAATTATTCTACGAAATAAGGAAAGTTTAGAACAAAATCGCCCAAAAAGTACTAGTACTTTAGTGATGAAATATTTGAAAGTACATTACTCCTCTTCGGAAATATATTCGTCGGTGGAAACTATTGCAGTATTTCAGATTATGCTGCTGAAATAAAGAAATTATGCCAAAATTGTAATTTTATTTGTCAAAAAGTTCGAGGCTGGGGTCTAGGGAGGCGAGCCCGCTGAAAGAGGGCGCAGCGGCTAGTATTGTTATATTCAATACGTCAAAAAAAAAAGAAAAATTTATTTATGTATTATAATCGAAAACTTATTTTTATTTTAAGAAGAACTCTTGGACTTTTTTTCTTCTTCTTTTTTTCTTTTGAGGGAATTCGATTGAACCAAATTTAATTTGTCTCTTTTAAGATTTCGAATTGATAAGTTTTTGACGGAAATTCAATAATACAGAAAGAGAGAGATGGCTTTTTCAATTTTTCGCACAATAACTTTTTAAAATATCAAAAAAGTTTTTTACATAATAAAAAAAATAAAAAAATAGTATGCAGATTGTATAAATTGTTAAAACTTTTTTTTTTTTGTTTTGTTTTGTTTTGTTACTTTCTTAGACGAGAGAGACTGGAATGGTTGTTTGTAGTAACACATTTAAGAGATTTTAAACGAAAAATCTGGCGATGCCACAAAACTTGATCATTCGATTATTTTATTTATTTATTTATTTTTTTTTTTTTTAGAAAATTCTTAATTTAAGCCTATTAAAAAAAAGTTCTGAAATTTCTAAAATAAATTATAATAGTCATACGTCTACCGTATAAATGTCATATGTCAGAAATGAAAATGAATGTGGTGTGACGCAGCAGTCAGGAGATTTAATTTTTGACGTTTCGGTTGCAAAGTAGTACCTTTTCTTCAGGACAATTATTGTTAGAAAACGAGATTTAAGGCATTCTTTTTTGGAAGTATAAACATTGCACTTATACAATCTTTAAAAGCAAATTGCTTCATATATTATAGGCCTATTGTATTTATAATGTGTAGTTTGATCCGTCGAGACTTCATCCATTCAATGGTGAACCCATTAAATGAGAGTGCAGTTTTTACCAAAAAGAATCTTGTATTTTAATAATAATTGTCCTGAAGAAGGTTGTGATTTGCAATCGAAACGTCGAGAATAAATACGAACTCAAAATGGAATGTGTTTTAAAAAGTAAAAATATTAAAATAGTGTAGGAATATTTAATGAAATGATGAAAACTCTCAAAAAGGATAAGATAAGGCTAAAAAATATATATATTTTTTTTTTTCTCTGTAGTCATGAGAGTTTTAACGCAAGGCTTTTCCCTAAGAAAAAAATTTCTTCTCTTTAGATTTGATTTTATCATATTTAGTTTGAGAGAGAGCCTAAAGAATTATTTTGAAATTAAATGCCCTATCACGTTTACACAGTCAAACAAATAGACAGAGAGAGAGAGAGAGAGAGAGAGGTTTAGTTATATTTAACTAACCTAAGCTTCTATTAAAAACTTTAATATGAAACTTTTATATAATTAAAAAGAAAAATAAATAACCTGGTCACTAGAGAACTCAAAATTTATTTAATACGAGTTGAATAATTAACTTATAATAAGCCCCCGGGCTTGGTGTAGTTAGTAGCGTGCCTACCTTCGATACCGAACGTAGCTTGGGATACCAAATGAGAAGGACACGACCCACAGTGGTCCCATTCGCTTCAAAAGCGGTCATAGGCCTATATCTTTTTTATTAGTTGGTACTTTTTGATGAAAATATTTATATATATGTGTTTAAGTATGCCCTTTAAGAATATGTTATTAGATTTAATAATTCTAGTTAAGGAAAAGCGTTAAAAAATAATTCACTGTAAAAACTGAATTTGAAGCGAATTTTTTCTCCTTTATTAATCAATAAATCTTTTATTACATGGTATTTTTTAATAAAAAATTTGCACACATGTTTTTTTTAATGTTCTTTAACAAAATTAAATAAGAAAAAAAATAAATAAATAAGAAAAAAAATTTTTCAAGCGAATTTTTTTTTTTAAATAAAATAAATTTTTAGCTTATTTTCTCTTCTTTATTAATCAATAAGTTTATAAATACATTATATTTTTTAATGAAGAAATTTGGACACATGTAGTTTTGAATGTTTTTAAGGAAAACAAAAATAAAAAAAAAAAATTTTTAAGCGATTTTTTTTTCTTTTTTTTTTATATTTGATATAATTACTATTTTGAACGGTAGAATTTTTAAATATAAATCACACACGTTTTTTTAATGTCATTTAAGAAAAAAATCTGGTGTGAATGGTCGCAGAACACACAACTTTCTCTTATCTTTGATAATTGGAAGTTGTGTTCTGTACTTACTACAACTGATTTTTTGCGTCTTTATCTATGAAATATAAGAGTAAAGTGTGCTTCAAAGAATTTTGGGGGACAAAATGAGAATATACATTTTAAAGAGCATCTAAAAAATAATTGATTATTGAATTTGAATCATAATCATTGAAGCGAATTTTGAGAAAATTGAAAAAAACTGAAAAAGTACATCAGTATAATACTAGTACTTTTGTTCCGATTTTGTTTCAGGTCTTTAAATATTTTTTAAGCAAAAATGTATAAATTTATAAACAATGAAGAGTGAATTTTCCTGAGCGAAGTCAGGTAAATGAAAACACCTCTCTGCTGGATATAACGCATCAATTGCACCTATAATCGAATAGCAAACAACTTAAAAGTTATTATTTAAAATGATATATTTTAATCATATTTGCTTTTATTTTGATAAAATAGAATTAACTTGTGGTATAAATGAAGAGAAAGCCTATTGAAAATGCGCGCGCTCTGACTTTAACGGCCTCTAACTCCCAAATAGGCAAAAATTGGCAAAAGATGACTATTGGACCATTTTCCTTAGCTCTTTGGCTATCTTCTGGTATATTCCAATTTTTAAAATAATTTAAAACTATCAATGAAAAAGAGTGATTTAAAAAATTTTTGGAGGATTTTTTATTTTTTATAAACCGCCTTAAAAACAATATAATTTAATAAGGAAAGTAAAAACAAAAAAATTATTTTGAAACTAGAGAAATTGCTGAATAATTTGGAAAAAAAATTATTTGATTTGGACAATTATTTCCCCTCGAAAAAAATTCTTGATTTCATGCAAAAAAGCGCATAAAATTCACTGTTGAGATTTGGTCAACTTTGAGGAGCTATAACTCGGCAATGGCTGAGTTGTTTTGAAAAAGAAATACAGTTTTGAAACCAGCAAACATTCTAGTTTGTTACCCTAGAACGTTTTTCAATTAGGTTGACTTTCGTTTTTTTTTTCGCGTGGCCACTTTTGAAGCGAAAGGAACCACTGTGCGACCTTGGGATTTCATTTTGGTTATACACCTTTAGGGGGTTCGCCCCTTGAAATAATAACCTGCAACACTCAATAGATTCGGAGAAAATGACGTTTAAAAAAATTAAAAGTCCGCTTATATACTAGTGAGGCTTTTTATATGACAATGGCGAAATAGTCTAGTACAGGGATGAGCAACCCGCGGCCCTTTCAACATGTTTATGCGGCCCGCCAAGCATTTCTAAAATTGAAAATAAATATTTTTTTATTTTTATTTTATCATTATCAGTATACCTAGTATAGAAAGGATCGATGTGGATCAGTGTTGGGCGAATTAAGCATATTTTGATTTGTCTACGTCATGACGTAGACAAATGCGTAGACAAAGTAGACAATGTAGACAATGTAGACAAAGACGTAGACAATGTAGACTATGTAGACAAAGACGTAGACAATGTAGACAAATGGCTCAGCGCTTGTTTTCATTGGCTCTCATCTCAGATCAGTGATCTGTCATTTCTAGAAACAGCCTAGAAATTCATATACATAAAAATGTCTAAACACGGAAGACCAATAAACAGACATTTTAATGAATTAAAATTTGAATTAGGGAAACAAAATGAAAAAGTAAAAATATGTTGCAGTGTGTCTTTTTTTGCAAAAAAACCCTGCATAATACAGCTTCTAGTATCCAATTCAAATAAAAGTCACTTAAAATTAAGAATACCGCCATTATCAACGCAGGCAGATGTTTCTTTTTCACCCAATATCTCGCTATATTTGATATTCCACTTTAAGCGAGAATATTGGAGTAACTAACACTAAATAAATTGTAATTGAATATATATAGGGAGACCGGGGGCAGGTTGGCCCACGGGGCAGGTCGGCCCAGTCGCGATATTTCGCAGAATAATTGGACGATTGTGTTACGGATCAGAATGAAGGTTAATAGCACTGCCACCCTACTTCTGCCAATACAACTATAGCGAACGGAGTAAATTCGCATGAGCTAGGATCATTTATTCGTTTTTTGCACCTTGGAGTGAATTTTTATTAGTTTAATAAAATTGTTTTATCTACTTTTTGGTTACTTCGAGGATAAAAAGTGAGCACTATGTTTAAAGGTTAGAGTATAAGGATTATTTCTCTATGGCATATTAATTAAAAAACATCAACGGGATTTGTGCGGGATAAAAATTGTTTCAAATATGATATTGGGGCAGGTTGGCCCAAAAATGACGGGGCAGGTTGGCCCACTCGATTTTTTGCCATTGTGTGTATGAAATCGTTAAACTGTGTTTTTTTATCTTTTCAATTTTAGTGGCAATGAATGATGTAAAAGTAACAAAATAAAAATTATTATAAATATCGATGTTATACTGGCCGTCATTGAGAGTTTATTGGAGGAAATTTTGCTTCATAAATGAGCACGTGTGTTTGTTTTTGGGAAATTGTTATCAGATATATGAATATGTTCTTATTGTTTTCTAAAACGTTCTAGTTCTTTGAATATGTGTGGTTCGGGAAGATATCAAGTGTTTCCGCTTTTTTTTTTTTTTAAACATTCACACTTTTTTTCCCATTCACACTCACATTCACACACTTTTCGGTAACTCAGGCCATATAAGACTTTTACGATAACCGTTGTATTAATAATTATATATTTTGGGGGTCCAGGCATTCTTATTTAAGCCATTTGGTATCCAAATGGCTTAAATAAAATCATCGGACTGCCTGGGGCCCGAACCCGCGACTTTTTGGTATACGAGGTTAGCACGATAATCTCTACACGAAGCCCCGAGGGCTAAGAGATTTTTCAAAAGAGCACAAATTGAGCGTTGGGAGAGAAATGTTGAGACTCTTGTTGGGATACTCTTTTTGCCAACTTGCCAAGCCCAAGGAAGGTGTCTGCAATGCTCTTCATAGCATTCTGACTCTCATCTCCAACCTCTGGACCACGGTTATAACAGTGATTCGTAAATACAAAAGAAAAACTGAAAAAGGAAAAGTTCTTGAAGTCACGATATACTTTTTTGATTTAGTACTCATTTATTACTGAAACTGTTGCAATAACCAATTATAATTTAAAATAAACTTTGTGTGTTAAAATTAAGTTGTTTTAATTTATTTTCTTGCATTTTAATTCATATAAAAATAACAAATGCCTTCCGGGCCAACCTGCCCCGAGGTCCGGGCCAACCTGCCCCGACCACGGGGCAGGTTGGCCCACTCGAAATATTTTAGAAATAATTATTTTTTTTAATTTTAACATCAATTTAGGAGACTTTAAAGATGACCATTTGGTAGCTTAAGGTTGCACCAACATATTAAAATGAAAACATAAACGAAAATGATTAAATAAAAAATTTTGTAAAAGAAATAAAATTAGTGGGCCAACCTGCCCCGGTCTCCCCTACAAATAAATTAATAATTGTTTTAATTAATTAAATTAAATTAAATTGTATATATATACAATTTATTTAGTGTTCGTTACTTCAATATTCTCGCTTAAAAGTGGAATAGAAAAATTGTAAAATCATTCTTACCATATTGATTTCGTGTATATTAGTATCAAAAAATTATATTTATGACGATAGATAAAAAATTATGGTGTTGTTAGTCCCGCCAAATTTTTAAATTTTAGAATTGTCTACATTGTCTACTTTGTCTACATGGATGTGTTCATTTGTCTACGCGTAGACAATTGCGTAGACAAAGTAAAGTAGACAATTCGCCCAACGCTGATGTGGATACAGTTCCCGAATACTTTCAAATGGAAGTGATTGACATGCAGAATAATACCGATTTAAAAATGTATTTTTCTCTGTAAACATCGAAAATTTTTATAAATCTTATGTGAGCCCTGAGAAATTTCCGCTTTTGACGAAAAATGCAAATCAAATGATGTCTCTGTTCGGTAGTATGTATGTTCGCGAACAATTATTTTCAACCATGAAATTAATCATAAAATGACCATCGATCAAGCCCTGGGTGATGCACGATTAGGAAGCAGCGTACGTGTAGCTAGCTACCTCAACAAATCCCGGCTGATATTGATCAGCTTGTTATCGAAAAAACAGCGCCATATTTCTCATTAAAAGTTCAAGTAAATTCGTTTGTCTGTTCTTTTTCTTGTTTGTTTTTATTTTCCATTAAAATATGTATATGAACTTTATGTGCGGCCTGCCAAAAACTTTTAAAATTTATATTGGCCCGTTGATTAAACAGGTTGCTCACCCCTGGTCTAGTAGGTAGCGTGACTACCTACCAAATGGGCGCTTGGGGTTCGGTCCCGTGCACGACTTTTTTTTATTAAAATATTTATTTTATTTTTTTTTACAATTAAATTAATTTATTATTTAATATTATAGATTATTTATTAATATAAATAACTATAGTGTTATTTTGATAACAAAAAAAAAAGACTAAATTTTAAATCATAATTTAAGCACAATTAATGAAAGCGGAATAATTTTTACAAGACCAATGAAAGTTTTTTAAATAAAATAAATAATTTAATAAAAAAAAAAATAAGTCGAAGACGGGATTCGAACTCAAGCGCCCATTTGGTAGTTTTTTTTTTTATAAGTTGTTTATTCAAGCCATCAAAATATATACAGATTTTTTTTTTTACAATAATAAACAATTGTTTACTTATTATTAGAGTCAGCCTGTGTCCCTTTGGGGATCTCGCGGCTTTTGGATTTTTTTTTTTTTTTGTCAAACAGACATAATCAAACGTTATATACATTTATCTCTTTTCTTTTTTGTTTTTGTACTATATTGTCCTTCAGCTAGGAAAGGCTAAAGAAAACCTAGCTGTAACATGCCCATTTGGTAGGTAGTCACGCTACCTACTAGACTATTTCGCCATTGCCATATAAAAAAGCCTCACTAGTATATAAGAGGACTTTGAATTTTTTAAAGGTCATTTTCTCCCAACCTATTGAGCGTTGCGCGTTACGATTTCAAGGGATGAACCCCCTAAAGGTGTACAATCATTTAAAATAAAATCCCAAGGTTGTGCCCTCCCCTTGTAAGTATCGAAATACTCATCAGCCAATGATATTGAAATCATCTAGTATTTTCTAAATTAATATGAACTATTAATAGTGTTTCAACTAGAGCCAATAGCTAGCTACCAATTTAAATTTAACAAGAAAACACAACAACAATACGACGATATCATTAAATTTTATTTTTGGGCCACCCTGTATAAACAATATATAATAGGCAAAAAGAAAAAAAAAGAGCCAGAGACTTAAAAGAAAATCCTTCTCGAGGTTCTCCTTTTGTTTCTCTTCCTCGTTCTTCATACTCTCGTTATTATTTACTTTGTGCGTAAAGGATCGAGGCAACGGATACGTAGAAACGAGTATATTTCTTTTGTCGTTGTTGTTGTTGTCGCACAAAATGTGATAAAGCTCCAAAAAGGAACAAAAAAATAATAATAATAGTTAAATATAATTATTGTTTTTTTTTTTTTTGTTTGTCTTGTTGTGTGCGTGTGCGTAGATGGGGTGGGGGTTGATAACGTATTGTCTTTCTTTTAAAAGCACACTCACTATATTATGATATAAAAGAAAACAAAAAAAAAGGACAAAATGGCGTTATATTGGTGTTAAGAAAAGGAAAAAAATGCCTTTATTAAAATCTGATTAAGGAATTATTAAATAAAAAAAGGCCAGTAGGGATTCACTTTCGACGGACTCTT
Organism: Euborellia annulipes; assembly: GCA_023213315.1. NCBI lineage: Eukaryota > Metazoa > Arthropoda > Insecta > Dermaptera > Anisolabididae > Euborellia > Euborellia annulipes. The sequence goes on along the minus strand of JAKCPI010028393.1, from coordinate 7,180 downwards.
TCTTAATTATGGGAAGCCGAGCCGCTACGCCCCCTGAGCCCCCTCAGCTAGCTCGGGCCCTTCTGGGGGCGGACACTCGCCCATAAAGTTCTCTACAAGACTGAAAAATTTCGTGTCAAAATTTCAACGGGATGTTTGTTGGTCATACAGAGCGTGACAGACGGACGGATAGACGGAAACTCCGCGATTATCTAACTATCTATAGACCTATATATAATTCGCTACTGTCCGTCTGTCTGTCTCGCTCTATTTAAGCAACTTCCCGTGAGAATTTTGAAATGAAAGTTTATATGCATAAAGAGGACCTTCTCGGGATTACAGGAAAATTATTTTCATCTCTAAATTCCTATAACTTTTTGAGTTATTAATTCCTAAAGTTACGATTTCTCACATAAGAAATGTATAGAGAAATATTTATGTATTCTTTTCATTTGTATATTCCATGAGTGTAAACAAATCCTCAAGCAGGCACTGAATTGGAATGGGATAATAATAATTTTCTTATTGCCCTCGGGGCTTGGTGTAGAGGTTAGCGTGCTAACCTCGTATACCAAATGTGCCTGGTTCGGATCCCAGGCAGTCCGATGATTTTATTTAAGCCATTTTGGATACCAAATGGCTTAAATAAGAATGCCTGGACCACAATATAGATAAATTCATAAATAACGGTTATCGTCAAAGTCTTATATGACCTGAGTTGCCGAGAAGACCGTTAAAAAAAAAATAATTTATTTTCATAATTAAGAAGAAAAGGGGAGGGGTCCAGGGGGCGAAGCCCCCGCGTAAGGCGCGAAAGCCCCCCGAAGGCGGGCGTCGCAGCTAGTTTTATATAATATACTATAGATGATGTCGGTCGAGCTAGAATTTTCCCCGGGTCGCTGTAACTTCCCAATCCGGCCCTGGCTACACCTGTGTGAATGTGTGTGTGAGTGTGAATGAGAAAACAGTGCAAATGTTGTGTTCTGTGCTTGTCACACCAGATTTTTCGTGTCGACATATATTTAGTTTCCGCCGATATATTAAAATTCAAGATGTAAAATTTATTAGTATGGGAAAAAATATTTATATTTTGTTACCATGGCAACCATTTCTCCTATCTTTTCTATGAAGCACAAGAGTAAAGTGTGCTTCAAACAATTTTGAGGGCAAAACGAGAATATACATTTGAAAGAGCATCTAAAAAATAATTGATTTTTGAATTTTAATCAAAATCGTTAGAGCGAATTTTGAGAAAATTGAAAAAAACTGAAAAAGTACATCAGTAAAGTACTAGTACCCTTTGGCCGATTTTGATTAAAAGCTTATTTTTCCGGTCCCGGGGGCTGCCTAACTTAAATATAAAATTTCAACTTCCTAGCTCAATTCCTTCATGCTTAAAATTGGAACACACACACACAGACACACAGACAGACAGACAGACCATGTCGCGAAAACCACTTTTTTGGATTCAGGGGACCTCAAAACGTGTATATCCATCAAAAATCTCGACATCGAATTTTTGACATGAAACCAATACTTTCTCTCTATATATATATATATTACATATATACATAGGTAAGAGAAAGTAAAAAAAATTGAAATGTGGAGTATTAAAAATTGATATCTCAGCACACCAAGCGGGGAGAATTCGAACTAAAGAACAAGCTTGTTTGTTGTATGCTTTGATTCTCTTATGCAATTCAAGTTTAATGGCGATTCTTAGAAAATCTATTAATAATTGATAATATCAATAAAATGATTTAAGACATTTCTATAATATAATAAATAATATGAAATAGGATATTCATTAAATATAACAAAATTTTATGATAGACAATTCCACAAGAGAATTAATAGAGAAAGAGAGAGTCAAAGAGACTAAATGTTGCAAATAGCCTACCATTAAAAATAATCCTTTGGTGACCCCGCAGTGTGATACCAATGATACCAAGTCGACGAAAGTTGACGAAAAATCATTTTCCTTAATCCAAGAGCACTAATTAAAACACTTATGATCACTGATAGTCACAAAAAATAAATAAAAAGAACTGTTGTAATAGAACACGCGAATGATTAGTAAACGGATGGCGCGGGAGAAGCCAACTGATGCTAGAGAGGACGCCTACCCTTTCTACTCACAGGAGGGGAAATGACAGAGAGGAGTGGAGGGGGTGGCGCGTGCAATGGAGGCGGTTCTTAAAAATATGGTGTGATTGGTGCACAGCACATAAACCCTTTCCGGTAATAGAAACTTGTTCACCGTGCTGTGCACACCAGATTTTTTGTGTCGAGATATATTTAGTTTCCCATAGCACCTTGGAAAAACAAACTTTACCATTTGCATTTCCATTAGAAATAATTTATTAAAATTTTAAAAATTCGTAATTAATTAACAAGGTTGATCTTAGCACATTTCAAAACCTTAATTTCTCTATTTTAATTTAAAAAAAAAAAAACAAAAAAAAAAAAAAAAACAACACCCTAACATCGCAAAAAAAAAAAATTGTGTGCGTTTAGCCACACCATGAGTTAACATTTAGAAAAAAAAAAAGAACGAATTTCTAGGATAATTCAGCAAACATTCATATCTTATGTATATACTAGCTGCGGTAGGGTTGCCTTCGGCAACCCTACCCCGCTAGGCCCTGGCGGGCGGCGTCTCGGGATATGACTAAGAGTTGTCCAGATAAATGTATTTTAATTAATTATGAAAAAGAGTTTTTATTTTTTATTTTAAATATTTGATTAATATATTTTTCAATTATTTACACCCTAAGGAAGCGTAATTTTAAATTTTATTAAAAACGAATGAAAAATAAATTTCAGGGGGGAGGCAGGGGGGTGATTGAATTTTCTGAGGTCTAAAATACCATTTTTCAATTATTTACACCCTAAGAAAGCAACATTTTATTAAAATCGAATGAAAAATAAATTTCAGGGGGGTCAGGGGGTGATTGAACTTTCTGATGTCTAAAATACCATTTTTCAATTATTTACACCCTAAGAAAGCGTCATTTTATTAAAATCGAATGAAAAATAAATTTCAGGGGGGGGTCAGGGGGTGATTGAACTTTCTGATGTCTAAAATACCATTTTTCAATTATTTACACCCTAAGGAAGCGTAATTTTAAATTTTATTAAAATCGAATAAAAAAGAAATTTTAGGAGGGGTCAGGGGGTGATTGAACTTTCTGGGGTCTAAAATACCATTTTTCAATTATTTACACCCTAAGAAAGCGTCATTTTAAATTTTATTAATATCGAATGAAAAATAAAAAAAATAAAATTTTAGGGGGGGGGGGGCGCAGAGCGGAAAAATCTTTTCAAATGTCGAATTGTTAGGGGGAGGAAGAGTTTTTATTTTTCATTTTAAAGATTTGATAAATATATTTTCCGTAAAGCAAGTTAGATCCTGTTTTCCAATGCTTTGCTATGGGGTAATTGATAACCCCCAAAAAGGGGGGGGTTCCCTACCCCTAATTCGATATAATGATAGCCTAAAACCACCCCCGGAAAATTCCCTACCCATTAAAAAAAACTCCATGAAAATCGGTCCAGTAGTTTCGGAGTCTATGCGTTACAAACAGACAGACAGACAGACAGACAGACAGACAGAGATATGACTAAGAGTTGTCCAGATAAATGTATTTTAATTAATTATGAAAAAGAGTTTTTATTTTTTATTTTAAATATTTGATTAATATATTTTTCAATTATTTACACCCTAAGGAAGCGTAATTTTAAATTTTATTAAAAACGAATGAAAAATAAATTTCAGGGGGGGGGGGGGGCAGGGGGGTGATTGAACTTCCTGATGTCTAAAATACCATTTTTCAATTATTTACACCCTAAGAAAGCAACATTTTAAATTTTATTAAAATCGAATGAAAAATAAATTTCAGGGGGGGGGGGCAGGGGGGTGATTGAACTTTCTGATGTCTAAAATACCATTTTTCAAATATTTACACCCTAAGAAAGCAACATTTTAAATTTTATTAAAATCGAATGAAAAATAAATTTTAGGGGGGGGTCAGGGGGGTGATTGAACTTTCTGATGTCTAAAATACCATTTTTCAATTATTTACACCCTAAGAAAGCAACATTTTAAATTTTATTAAAATCGAATGAAAAATAAAAAAATAATAATTATAGGGGGGGGGGGGGGGGGCGCAAAGCGGAAAAATCTTTTCAAATGTCGAATTGTTAGGGGGAGGAAGAGCTTTTATTTTTCATTTTAAAGATTTGATAAATATATTTTTCATAAAGCGAGTTAGATCCTGTTTTCCAATGCTTTGCTATGGGGTAATTGATAACCCCCAAAAAGGGGGGTTCCCTACCCCTAATTCGATATAATGATAGCCTAAAACCACCCCCGGAAAATTCCCTACCCATTAAAAAAAAACTCCATGAAAATCGGTCCAGTAGTTTCGGAGTCTATGCGTTACAAACAGACAGACAGACAGACAGACAGACAGACAGAGATATGACTAAGAGTTGTCCAGATAAATGTATTTTAATTAATTATGAAAAAGAGTTTTTATTTTTTATTTTAAATATTTGATTAATATATTTTTCAATTATTTACACCCTAAGGAAGCGTAATTTTAAATTTTATTAAAAACGAATGAAAAATAAATTTCAGGGGGGGGGGGGGGCAGGGGGGTGATTGAACTTCCTGATGTCTAAAATACCATTTTTCAATTATTTACACCCTAAGGAAGCGTAATTTTAAATTTTATTAAAAACGAATGAAAAATAAATTTCAGGGGGGGGGGGGGGCAGGGGGGTGATTGAACTTCCTGATGTCTAAAATACCATTTTTCAATTATTTACACCCTAAGAAAGCAACATTTTAAATTTTATTAAAATCGAATGAAAAATAAATTTCAGGGGGGGGCAGGGGGTGATTGAACTTTCTGATGTCTAAAATACCATTTTTCAATTATTTACACCCTAAGAAAGCAACATTTTAAATTTTATTAAAATCGAATGAAAAATAAATTTTAGGGGGGTCAGGGGGTGATTGAACTTTCTGATGTCTAAAATACCATTTTTCAATTATTTACACCCTAAGAAAGCAACATTTTAAATTTTATTAAAATCGAATGAAAAATAAATTTCAGGGGGGGGGGGGCAGGGGGGTGATTGAACTTTCTGATGTCTAAAATACCATTTTTCAATTATTTACACCCTAAGAAAGCAACATTTTAAATTTTATTAAAATCGAATGAAAAATAAATTTTAGGGGGGGGTCAGGGGGTGATTGAACTTTCTGATGTCTAAAATACCATTTTTCAATTATTTACACCCTAAGAAAGCAACATTTTAAATTTTATTAAAATCGAATGAAAAATAAATTTCAGGGGGGCAGGGGGGTGATTGAACTTTCTGATGTCTAAAATACCATTTTTCAATTATTTACACCCTAAGAAAGCAACATTTTAAATTTTATTAAAATCGAATGAAAAATAAATTTTAGGGGGGTCAGGGGGGTGATTGAACTTTCTGATGTCTAAAATACCATTTTTCAATTATTTACACCCTAAGAAAGCAACATTTTAAATTTTATTAAAATCGAATGAAAAATAAATTTTAGGGGGGGGGTCAGGGGGGTGATTGAACTTTCTGATGTCTAAAATACCATTTTTCAATTATTTACACCCTAAGAAAGCAACATTTTAAATTTTATTAAAATCGAATGAAAAATAAATTTCAGGGGGGGGCAGGGGGTGATTGAACTTTCTGATGTCTAAAATACCATTTTTCAATTATTTACACCCTAAGAAAGCAACATTTTAAATTTTATTAAAATCGAATGAAAAATAAAAAAATAATAATTATAGGGGGGGGGGGGGGGGGGCGCAAAGCGGAAAAATCTTTTCAAATTTCGAATTGTTAGGGGAGGAAGAGCTTTTATTTTTCATTTTAAAGATTTGATAAATATATTTTTCATAAAGCGAGTTAGATCCTGTTTTCCAATGCTTTGCTATGGGGTAATTGATAACCCCCAAAAAGGGGGTTCCCTACCCCTAATTCGATATAATGATAGCCTAAAACCACCCCCGGAAAATTCCCTACCCATTAAAAAAAACTCCATGAAAATCGGTCCAGTAGTTTCGGAGTCTATGCGTTACAAACAGACAGACAGACAGACAGACAGACAGACAGACAGACAGACAGACAGACAGACAGACAGACAGACAGACAGACAGAGATTGTCTTTTATATAATAGTATAGATGTATTATGGCCAAAAAGTAGCCGAAACCTGAATCTTAAAAAATGGGATAAATAATTTGCAAATTGAGGGAGAAAAAAATTTTCCGCCCGGTGGAAAAAGGGCGGAAAAAATTTAGTCTCCCTAAAAAAAAGGTGGGAGAGGAAAAATCTCCAAAAAAAAAAAAAAAAAAAAGGTAAAATTAGAGTGAGGTGGATAGCTGAGTAGATCTTGTAGTAAGGAAGAAAGAAAAGAGCGATTGCAGCTAGGTTTATTTCGTTTAATAATCACTTCAAGCCGACGTTTCGGTCAGACATACCGGTCGTTCAGATGATGGTCGTATATCTGACCGAAACGTCGGCTTGAAGTGATTATTAAACGAAATAAACCTAGCTGCAATCGCTCTTTTCTTTCTTCCTTACTAAAAGGTAAAATGATATGAATTTTGTATAAGAAATACAAGTTTCGGTTTCGGGTGCGGTTTTGGCCGAAACTAAGATTAAGACCGAAATTCGGTTTCGGTTGAAAATCTTGTTTCGATCGGACCCTAATCTTGGTTGGTCTGTAAGAGAATCACAAAGAACTAGTCATATCGAATGAACGAGATTCATAGAAAAGGTCGTTCAGTAATGCATTGGGTTAATATGATAACGGCTGCAGAATAAGCAGTCGAAACGTTGTACAGTATTTATATTTTTAATAAATAATTAGGGGGCTCGCTGGTGTAGTGGGCTAGGGTGTCGGCTTCTACAAAGAAGATCCCTGTTCAAATCCTTGGCATGCGGGATTTTTCATTAAATAAAAATATTTATTTAATGTAAACAAATCTTCAAGCAGGCACTGGATTGGAATATTGGATCTCACTACCATAGCCCCCAGGCAACTCTACGAGGAGAGGGAGTTGCTGTGACATCCCGTCCTGTGGAAGGGACGTAAAGAAGGTTCCCTCTCAATGATGCATTCTTCGAAAGGAGTTGCTGCTGAG